>BQNB010040826.1:0-47138 GCA_026074375.1 Tanacetum coccineum
GGTTTAGTTTAAGGTGCTCATTAGACATAGCTTAGTATCTTGTAGCTTATTTTGAACTAAGTTTGGGCTTGTAAAAGCTTTTAAGCAAAATCAGTTAAGTGTACAAGCTTAAAAGCTTTTAAGTCAACTCTGTCACTTGTTTTAGCTTATTTTAAGCTTTTAGAAAAAGTTGTTTTACAAAAAGTGCTTGTTTTAGTATAAAAAAGTAAAAACATTTAGGAGTATAGGGAGGCCCTAGTTTCGAACTTGGGACCTCAACCTTAACTCCCAAACGTTTTAAACACACATTCCACTACCACTCGCCCTTGGGTCTTTTTCGTTTAGAGTTTGTAAGATTTAATATTTAACACCATTTTGCCAGTTTAAGCTATAAGCCCTTTTAGGCTTATTTCCAGCTTATTCCATTAAGCTGGTATTTCCATTTTATTTTTCATAGGATTAGTATTGTCTTAAGCACTTTCCCTGAATTTTTCAGAATTTTCTAAATTGGTTTAGTATTTTTAATGCATTTTTTAGTTTAAAAGTGTTTTTAATTCATAATAAAAAATATAAAAGTCAAAAAAATATAATTCTTTTTTCTAAAATTTTCTTTTATCATTTAGGACTTTTAAAAATTAAATTTGCTTTTGTAGGGTTTAAATTTGATAATTTAGGTTTTAGAGTCGCGTTTTTAATTCCCGTTAACGTTTTTAGGTTCGATCTTTAATTGCTTTGATTGTTTACTTGCATTTGTTTGTTTTTGCATATTATTAGTAGAAATAGAATTCAAATCAAAAATCTTGATTATTCAAACACACGATCACGAACTTAAACTCGATTCTCAATTCACGCCTCGTCGGGAAATGACCCGGGAAGGTTTTGGATTTTACTTTGGATAAAAGTAATCTTCTAGAAGCTTTACGGAATACTTACTCTCTCTTATTAATTGATATTTTGGGAATACTTATTATATATTTACAAATATTATATATATATATAGTTGGGACTAGTGAAAAATCGGGGACGATGAATTTATCCGTCAGGACATCCATAGATTATTCTATGGGCGCTTCTCATTCTATGATCCCAGTGTTAATAAAATAAAGAAAGTCAAACTTGTTAGTTAGTTGAAAGAAAAAGGAAAAATCCAAAAATATTAGGGATAGTTAGTGTAAATATAAAAAAATGGTGAAAACGGGACTTGTCGAAGCTACCAAAACTGCATTTTACAGATAGAGGACTTAGCAACATGGTATACTCTTAATTACCATACCACTTTTCCCATAAAACGACTTAAATACTAAACACGTGTAGCCAATAAATACATTGTATTTGAATGTTTGCATTTGTGTTGTATGAAACGGATATTCAAGAAAAGGACAAAAATAAAGCCAAAAACGACAAAACCAAGCACGAGAATGGAAAGAGCGTGAAGAGAAAGCAAAGTCAAAACCAAAAAGTCATCAAGTCAAAGAAAATACGACTTCAGGGACTGAAGTTGTGAAATCCCTAAACTTGAACTACAAGGACTTAAAATGCAACTATGATATATAAAACTTCAAGGGCCAAAACTGCCAAACCCTAAAGTTGTATAGTCACAAGGACTTATCCTGCAAAAGCATTATATACTTTGAGGGGTTGATTCTGCCAAGTCCAATAAACTTCACACCACACAAGGACTTTGCATGTAAACAAGTCATACACCTTGAGGGGCCAAACTTGCCTCTTCCCCAAACCTTTCCCCTGCACTCAAAACAGAGTATATGATTTTCCCGCCCAAGCTCAAAGCCCCATTCACGGGACTCCTTCCATCCTTTTACCCTGCAACCCCAATTACACCAAGAAATAAAACCCTCACCCTCAACCCACTAAAACCCTAGTCACATGGTGCATTGCCATGTTGGCAATCCCACACATTTCAAGCACAAATCGAAGGCTGTGATGGTTTTAAAAGAAGCACAAATGTGGTGGATGGCTAAGATGATTTTGAGATTCACCTCACACAACAAACACACTTGTGTTTTCTCTCACAAAAGAAACACAGAAGAAAGAGGACAAAGACCAAGAAGGCCAAGACTTCTTAATTTAGTTATAAATAGGTCTCATTGTAAGCCATGAAGGAGATAGTTTTTCAGCTTATGTCTTTTATCCTTATGCAATTTTAATTTTAGCAATGTACTTTTTTAAAAAGTTAATGAAAAGTTCGAAGGTTTTTATGTTCTTAATATCTTGTTCTTAAGTTTTATATTTGTTTGATCACTTTAAAAAAAGGTTTCTTAAGTTATAAAAATATCATATAAGCTGTAAAAACTTAAATGACATAAGCCTTATCATAGCTTGTAGTCATTTAAGCAACTAGTTCTCAAAATCACCCAAAATACCGAGAAGCAAAATGAATCAGGTGTATTTATTTATTGCTTGGTATTATGACCTCATGGGAGTGGCATTAGGTTGTGGATTGCTGGTACTTTGAATTCAGTTCAGTGAAAGCTTAATGATTCTTGATAAGCAACTTATTCATTTCCCTTAAGAAAGTTACTGTATCATTGCTTAATTGAGCTTATTCTGCCATATTCTCTCTTTACTGTTTAGTTTATCTTAGTTTTTATTGTTAGAACCTTCAAAATTGGTTTTGATGTTCTTGTATTAAAGTTCTTTTAGTCCTGGCCTTAATTTAGCATCAAATCGTCATATCTTGTTTTGCTATTGTAAGGCTTATCTCTGTGTTTTATATGACCAACATACTCACATTAGCCAATGTAAAAAATCTGGATATTAAGGATGGTTTGTTTTAAATCAGTTAATAAGTTTACAAAGACCTTGTTTTTTCATTATTAAAGGGGTGTTTGGCACAAGGCCAAAATGGGTCAGTATGTTATTTTAATGGGTTGGGGTCACTAAGACTGATTTAACTAGCTAGATTATGGTCTAATTAGTAGCTTTAATTAGTTTTTATAGTTTAAAACTTAAAAGTTAAGTTTAATATAGCTATAGTTTAAGTCTGTGACAATTTTGTTTTCTAGTTTTGCTTATTTTGATATTAAGCTTAGGGTATTAAAAATCCTCATTTTCTTGTCCATTTTTAGTGTTATAGTCTATATGAATTTAGTCAAGAGGTGCCTTCATTTGTTGATTTTTGGGTTTAGCATTGCTCTGTCTATATCACTTAGCATTTTTTGATAAGTCCCAGTTATAAGCTCAAAATTGAGATAAGCCATAGTTTTATTTTAGGATCTGTAACATTTATGCACCAACATTAATAGGGACCAAGCACATCGTTTAAATGAGCTTTTAAGCTCTAGCATAACATACAATATCTGCAAAATTAAGCCTGCATTTTTGGCTTTTGTCCTTTTAAAAATCAAACACTCAGTTGCTACTGAGTGTCTCAGGCTTTTTCATAAGCCCTTTTGAAAGCTGAATTTTGTTTCAAACTTCTTTTGAATTTGGTGATTCCTTTGTAGCTTTAGTATGCTAAGCTTTTCATAAGTAGAAAGAAATAATAAAGCCTTTCTCCTCAGGATCATTTTCAGCTATAAAAAGCCCAAAAGTGCCCTTTTGGGCTGTTTGGCTAGAAATTTGCCCTGGTGCTGAGATTGCTTATTTGTGCTTTCTTGTGTGTTTTACTTGCTTATTTCTGCTCTTAAGTGCTTATTGAGTGTATTTAGGTCCTTTGGTTTGCTTATTTTTATATTACTTTTGCCTAATTTGTCAATAAGCCATATAGCTTAGCTTTAAGACTTAGTGTTAACAAGAAAAATCTCCTACAAAGGCCCTTACCATTCACTTTTAATTGCTTAATTTGTTTTCAAAATTCCTTTAGGTCATTGATTTAGACAGAATTCAGCATACTCTTTAAAAGTATATGAGTCACATAGCCATAAGTTTCTTCTTCCTGTCTTAAAAATAAGCTTAAAGTCACCCCTTTGTCTGATTTGTATAAAATTTTGTATCAGATAGCTTATTAGCTTTTCTTAGCTTATTTTTCTTACAGAATTTTGCTATATCATCTGCATTTGCCTTATAGGATAAGTTGAGTCCTAAAGTTTTTGCCTTAGTTGTTTCTTCTTTAAGTGGTGCCTTATTAAGTCTGAAAAGCCAAAAAGAAAAAGCCCTTTAAGCCTTTGTCCATTTAAGCCATTCTGTCTGTTATAATTACTTTTTACAGCTTATTCATAAGCTTTTATAAAAAGTCATAGTTGTAAAAAATGCTTATTTTTGTCTTTTCTACAAGTTTGTAAAAAAGGGTTTTCAAAAAATAAAATAAAAGGGGAAAGTGAAAGTCAGGGGTGAGCTAGGGCTCGAACCCCCGACCTCAACACTCTCACCCTTTATACACATACACTCTACCGTCTGTTGACTACAATAGCCTCAAGCCGTTAAGAGTTTTGTGGTTGGGTTTATTCTTATACACTTTTTGGCCCCTTAAGCCATAAGCTGTTTTAGCTTTTTCACAGCTTATTGCAATAAGCTGTGTGACCCATTTTATTTTTCTTAGAATCCTCACAACTACAACTATTTTTTAGTATTTTTTTTATATTTTTATAAAAACGTTTCGTATTTTTTTTATAATATATTTGTATAAAATCTAAAAAATTCATAAAAAAATAAAATATTAAACAAGAAATATAAATGCTATTTTTCAAACTTTTCTTTTATTACATAGTATCTAGGAAAAATATTAGTGTTTTCATAGGTCATTTTGCAACTTTGTTATTTTTTTAAAGGACGGATTCGAATCGGTCTCTCTTTTCTCGTTTTTAGTCTCAAAACACCTCCGGTTTGTTCTAGTTTTGTTTATTCTTTCATTTTAGTCATTGTGTTAGCTCAAAAAAATTGGGGGTGTTTGTTGAACCAAAAAAAAAGACAAACATTTAAAGTATAAAAAATTAAATTAGGGGTTAAAATTATATACTTAGTTGTTAGCTCGCGTTTTTAATCATCCAGTTTAAGATTTTTAAGTTAAATTGCTTTCGTTTTACGGTTTCTCTTTGCTTGATTTGCATTTTACTTGTAAGTAAAGAAACCCAATCAGTAATCATGTCATATTTCAAACATCAATATCAAATCGTCATTTCGATTTTCAATGCACACCTCGTTGGCACTTAACGACCCGAAATCAAACTTCCGATATATAATGATCTCTCGTTGTGAATTATTGACTCTTTGCCTTGGTCATGGGCAATTGGTTGGGAGTTTTGCCTAATATATTGTCAATCGAATCAACTTTTTGGCTCCGTTGCCGGGAGGCCTTTGAACATTAGCGTAACCGTTGACAATTTTGCGTTTGATTTGGTTAATATTACTTCTATTTTTATATAAAACGATAAAAATATACGAAAAAAATTTTCATTTTCTTCATATTAGTAATAATTGATCATATAAAAACAAAATAAAAAAAAATGTCCATAAAAAGAATAATAAATAACTCACCAATTGTAAAAGAAACACCAACATATAATACTTTCATGAAGTATTAATCCATCAATAAGTTTCCCAAACAAAAGAATCAAAAACTTGCCATTTGTGTCAGCTTACGTGTTAGCGGCACACTTGAGAAAAGTTAAACAGCTATAAATGGGGTATAAAGGCGGGTTGTTCCGAGAACTACGACCCAGAGTAGAAAGGTTCTTAAAATACCGGTGCTTTCCTTCTCCTCCGCTCACCTACGTTTTATCTTTTTAAGAGCTACCGTGAAGTAAGTCGATTATTTGGTTGAAGTTGTCCTATCTCGTTTCCTGTTAAAAAAATTGTGAATAGAGTTATTACAAAAACGCAAAAAAATTAGTATAAAATTTTCTTCATATTAGTTGCATGCGCACTCGTTCGTCAATCCGTAGACGTCGACAACAACAAGTTCACACCGACTGTTGTTTGAACCATTTGATCTTGAGAATCTAATAAACTAAAACCTCCCAATCGCACCGATAGTTTCGATGGCCACAATCGTACTAGGGGAAATGCTCCAATCCCCCCAGCACCCACCGAGGGTTATAGGAACAATCGGTGTTCCCTCCCCCCCAAAAATCACCGCTGGACAATTTTGAGCTCAAGCATAGTTTGCTTACTCTTGTTCAAAATAAATAATTTTTTGGACATGACAAGGAGGATCCGCATGCTCACATTCGGTATTTCAACAAGATAACTTCTACGATGAAGTTCCCAAACGTCCCAGTACGTCGGATAGGCTTATGCTTTTCCCATTTCCCTCGAGGGGCAAACCCTGGAATTGGCTTTAAAAAGAACCCCTCGACCTTTTACCTTGGATGATCCTTGTTTCGAAAATTCATCAACCAAAATTTTCCTCCCTCCAAGAAGACAAATCTTCGTAATGATATCACAGGGCAACAAAGGATTTGACGAATCGTTTTATGAAGCATGGACCGATCCAATGTATCTTCTTCGGGCCATGACCGCATCAGTTTTTCGAATTGTCATCAACTAGATACATTCTATCCTTCCTGAACTCTGAATGATCAAGATTCATTGACTCTGCCGTCTGGTGGTACTTTCTGGATATAATGCCTCGAGAAGGCCTAAACATCACGAGTAGCAAGTCCAAAGTCGTCAATCACAAGCAAGGCCATTTGTTCCAAGTAAGTACAGCTCTTCTCCCCCGGTATTTCACCCGATTTTGCGACATATAAGACAATGGTGAAAAGCATTGCTTCTTGATAAGAAAAACTAATCCCAAGCTCCCCTGCTCGTAAGAGCGTTCGTGGAAAGTTGTTAACTTGTGGTGTGTGCTTATTTCGCACGAAATTTGTCCCGCCACCGATGGCAACGTTATCGTGACAATATTCAATAGTAATGTCCATAGATCCGCCGCAATTAACTACAACCAAGGAATAACCATTTACCGACATCCGATGGTTGCAAATCAATTCAGACCTCCCTTTGTCCTCCCGTTGACAAACCAAGGAAAATATCAGAACGTTACAACCAAAATCGGGGAATAACTACAACCAGGGCCAAATTTTTCGACCCTCGGTTAATCAACCACCAGCTTACCAAGCTCCGTCACACCGAGGCTCCAGCTCCCACAGCATCATTGTTGTCAAAAGGCTGATTTTGAAAGCTACGACAAAGCTAATGTGCATTAATGCAAAACATGCAAAGAGACAATGACCATATAACGACCTGCTCACCAATTCGAGTGAATAGAATACTGTTTCTTAACTGTCTGCTCGGGTGCTCTTCTATACAAACCATGCTAACCCAAGAGGAGATGTGAAAGCAATCACTCCCCAAGTGGGGTTTCCTATAATGACCTCAAATTCCACCTTCGATTTCTTCTCTTCACCAAGAGATTGGAAAATGAACCCTAGGTTACAAATGGATCTGGTGCAACCAAGCACCGACACATCCAACCTCCGGGTGGTCCAAACTAATGACCAAATGGTATGCCGTTTTGCTTTTCGAAAGAGACAAAACCACATTGCCTTATCCTTCAGCCATACAAAGAGAAGCTCAATGAAAAATAGATGATCTTCTAGCTTCAAAATTTATAGAGATTTTGTCGGAATCTTCCATTTCAAGCAAGTTTCGCGACTTCTGCATACACATGCTAAATTTAGCACCAATGTTTAGAAAACTCTTATCAATTACAAAGATAAGATAATTGAGTTACAAAGACACCGTAAATGAGAAATTGCTCGTCGGTTTATCGCTAAAAAATTTTCCCGAAAAGAACTTGGTAGACCCCGTAGATTTCTTATCCGTAGTGATTTTGTCCGAAGATGAAATGGAATGCTTAGCCTGGCGTATCTCGGGCATCGCATCACCTAAGCCGTCTCGGTATTGAAAGAACTAAAATCTCCCAGCTATTGACCTAAACCCTAATATGATACGTTGAACTATTTGCGAATGAACGAATTCTACTCCAACCGGCATCGCTAGAATTTTTCAGAAGAGATTGGAACATTTTCCTTGCCGATTTTGTGTCGTTGATTCAGTTGCGATCCTCGTTTCCCCTAATTCTAGAAGACCTTTCTAAATGGGAACGTACCTTGATAGATGTTTTCACTGGTTAAACAAAAGACCCTTAAATATGATTGACCAAGTCCGTAACCTTACAAATTGGTGATACTAATACTTCTCCTACAATACATTGAATCGTTAAGCCGAGTCGATGTTATAGACATTGCTTTGAAGAATATGTTCAAGAAGTACTTGAAATTTCTGAAAGTGGCACCCACATCCCCATCGGACCTTATGATCGATGTCTCGCTCTCCATCTTTCACCCCATCAAGGACGTGGATTTCAATGAAGAGATCGATGCATTTCTTGAACAGACGATGATTCAATACCACCGGGTGGAGTGACTCAGTCTAGATTCCTGAGGAGATACTTTTTACCATCGAGAATTGTTAAGTGATATGCAATAGTGACCCAAATCTCCCTCTTGTCACCATTGTGAAATAATGGAGCCGGAAAAGATTAAAATCATTCAGGTAAGATCCTCCCGACCTAGAACTCAAAGACTTACCAACCCATCTTGAGATATTGCTGTTTCGAAGGTGATATTAAATTACCTGTCATAATCGACTATAACTTGAAAGATGAGGAAAACCGCTCCCGACAAGGTGTCTTAAGTCACAAAGAACATGCCTAGCTTGGAAGATTTCCTATATTAAGGGGATAGATGCCACAGTTTTGCACCCATCAATTATGATGGAGGAAAATGCCAAACCATAGTTCAACATTAGAGAAGGTTTAACCCAAAAATCCATGAGGTTTAGTTAACAAGAAGTTATCAAACTTCTGAGATGTCTGGGTTTAATTTACGCCTATCACAGATGGAGTCCACCTGGGATAAATTCCCGGTTCATTGTTGGTCCCTAAGAATGAGGTCATACCCATGGTTAAAAGAAAGATGAAGACAAGAGTTAATACCCACAAGTATGGTTTACGGATAGCGATTTTGCATCGACACCGAAAACTCAACGAGATGCGAACTCGTAAAGACATTTCCTTGTTGCCATTTATGTGATCATATGCTGAAATATTAGCCGGAAATGAGTACTATTGCTTTTTGACATTCCCCAGCTAGTTTAGATCCCGATTGACCCCTTAAAAAAAATAAATATGAAAAGAGAAACAGAAAGAAAGATCATAGAAAACTACTTCACCGCCCTACGGTACATTTAGTCCATCGTCCGCATGCCTTTAGTTTATGCAATGCACAGTGGGCACGATTCCAAAGGGTGTATGGTTGCATCTTTCAACGATAAATAGATGAGAAACCTAGAAGTCTCATATGGAATATCTCGTTTTTAGGGTAATTACTTTCTCACTGCCTTTCCATTTCAACAAAATGCTCAACGAGCTGAAACTTCAAATCTTTTGCTAAATTAGGAAAGTGCCACTTATGGTTTAAGGAAGGCAATAGTTCCCTTGGCCATTAAGATTTTCTAAACCAGGGATTGTAGTTTGATAAGGCAAAGTTAATGTCAAAGCAAAATTGGCCTCATCCCACTACCAGTGAATGGGTATTCGGGTTTTCTCGGTCATGGTCCGTTTCTACCGACGATTATATTCAGGATTTTTCCAAAGATCTGCCCGCTTCTGAGCCAACCTCCCTAGTAAAAAGAAACTCCTTTTAATCTTCTCGATTAGGAATGCAATTGAAGCATTTCGTAGACCCCTTAAGAAGTAAAGATAACCCAGCACCAATCCAGTTGCCCCCCGAATGGGACCAGCCCTTTGAAATACATGTGTGTGAACAATGAGTATTTGGACTGTGGGGCGTCCTGGGCATTCGTAGAGACCATAACACTACCATCCGAATACACTATGCTAGCAAAACCATGACCGATACAAGCACAAAAACACTACGACAAGAAAAGGAATACCTGCCGAAGTTTAATGCTTTCGAGCAATTTCCGGCCCATATCTTGTCTTGTCCAAAAGCAAAGTGTATACTGACCACGTCACTCTCTAATGTATCAGCTCGCTAAGCGGGGAATGACTAATGCCCGAGATTGCTATCCGATGGATTTTCTGGCTCCAATAATTTGATGATGTTATCCGAGATAAAAAAGGAGCAGTAAAATAGCGCGCCGACACACATTCTTGACTTGAAAATCCCCATTCAAAGATAAAGCTCGATGAAAAGACAATTATGGAACATTTCCTCTCTAGACACTTTAGCGGGGAATTATTACTATTTCTTGGTGATAGAAAATCCCCGATGGTTTTGTACCGATTATGAGCAACTACCATGCGTGGGAGTTATGTGATCAAGGATTGTCGACCCAGCAGAAAAACAAGTTTTTCAAAAGAGCGTCAAACCACACTTTGGGACGACCCCTTCTTGATTAAAAATATGAGTGGATCAAGAGATCCGATCTGTGTCACTGCAATGAAGCTTTTGTGACCACTTGTGGTACATCATGTGCAAAGCGTCATCGCCCCCCCCCGGCTACAAAAGTCTTTGATGCCGGTATCCTTTTGGGCCCCCATTTACAAAGATGCCCACGAGTTGGTTAAAAACTGCTTTACTCTGGCGCAGCGTCCAAGGAAAAATTACACAACGTTGATGAGAATCCTCAAAATTCCATCCAAGTTTGTAAATCTTTGACGTTTGGGCATGCGACTTCATGGTGGCCTTTCCCGTCTTCAAAGGGAACAAATAAATACTCGGGCTGACATTACTTATGAAAATGGGATTGGAAGCAAAACGAGCACCCCCGACCAATGACGCCCTAAGTATGTTAGCAAATTTCTCAAATCTCTCCGTCGCCAGATCGGGCACCTCGTGCAATAAAAAGTGATCGCGGAACCCATTATTGCAATAGACCCAGTGTGCAAAGGTTCAAATATATAGGCCTTTAACGGCTTAAATACGAGTCACTCAGTCGTCTATCCCACCGCGTATCACCCACAAACAAGTGTCAAGTTGAGGTATCCAATCTGAGGCTTGAAAAGATTTGAAAGATCCATATTCGAAAACCGTAGCCACATAGCGGATAAACAGATGACGCCATGCATTTGGCCTTCCCACAGCTTACAAAACACCCATCGGGTGTACTCCCAATACATGCTATTTACTAATGGGCATGACATCTACGATGTGAGCTCGAGACAGCAAGCCTATTTGGCTTTAAGCAAGAAACATTGACCTAGTAGACCGCGAGTCGATCACCAGAAGGATTCAACTCAATGAGCAAAATGAACTTACGTGTAGATCAGTGCCTAAGAAAAGCTCTATATCAATAAAAGGAAAACAAAGAGAAGCCATGACTCCAAGATCAAAAACCGCGATTTTCACGTCGTGTAACGCGTCCTCCACTTTAACTCAAAGATTAAATAATTTTCCTGCAAGCTAAGTACCCCTGGAGTTGGACCATTCACTGTAACCCAAGTCTTTCCATAGGCACTATCGAGTTATCCCCAAACATTCGAGCCAAACTTCAAGATGAGATGGTCATTGCTTTGAAGCACTACTTTGAGGACGTACCACAAATGTAGTATCCCCGGATCCTCCAGACTTTCCTCCCATGGACCCAGTGAATGTGTGATACGAGCGAGCTGTAGTACTCGGTAAACAGATAACAGCAAGTCACTTCGAGTGCACCCATGCTTATCTGTAGTGGTTAGTAATGAATAAGTTTTGTGTGGAGGAGCCGCCACTTCATTTACCCGTAGTATTCTGTTATGTTGAAAATGTCCATGATTTACCCCGAGTTTGTATGAAGACCCTCGTGCCTCGTTGATTTTCCCCTTCAGCCACAAGAGTTTTCACATCCTACAACTCTTTTGGGAATCCAATAATCCAAATCTAATCGACATCTTTTGGCACACTTAAATAAAACGGCCATAGATATACATAGGACCTCCTTATTATCACATCGATGTGTACGATATTATATTGTTCTATATATAGGGTGGAATCCTGTACGATTTGAATTTTAGCCTGCAGCCGGTTGTGTCACGAATCCGTTTTACCACCAAAATTTTGCAAAAAATACCAAAAAAATGAAAAAAATTTAAAATTTTTCAAAATACAATAAGTGGTTGTGTCACAAGATTTGCTTTTCCTAATTGGGTAGAATGATCAAAAATTTTGACTCGTCGACCAGGTTGACTCTAGCTTGTGTTCCTTAACTTTTAATGACTAAGCGTTCGTCCGGACTAATCAAAATCTGCAGCCCGCCAACAGATAGTGAAGAATACACGACCTAAGCTAAACCCTAGATTAGAAGGATAGTCTTAAAACTCGAACTTAGTAATCCCATTGTCTCAATTTATCATCCGAAGCTCTTAAACATTACTAATAAACTTAGCTTAAATATAGCATTAACAATAACCCGCCATTAATTTCTAAAAAGAAGCTCTAAACGAACGCAAATATTCATCTTAGTTTCAAACTGATACAATGATTTTACCAAACGAAATATCACAAATCCTAAAATCGATTTGCCACCAAACAAAATGAACAAATGCAAACCTGTAATATATAAAATATAAACAGTGGGCTGATAAAGAATAACTGCATCTTCGCTCACACCGAAGATTGCAGTCGATCAAAGACCAAAGCCATATAAAGATAAAAAAAGCCAAGAGGTGCATACTAAAGGTACTTATCAATAAGGAATTCACCGTCGTTCAGATCGAAGGTCACTAACATCTTGCGGAAGTGCATGGCCGATTGTAGTAGTCATGTAAAGAGACGGGTATAATATTATGAGCAATAAATGACAACTAAGGAAAAATAAGATGTGTAATGATTTATTAATTTTCTAACTCAAGTATAAAATTTATGAACTAAGACTAACAAGCTCTAAGAGACATCCAAAATTTTGTTGTTTATCCGTGGTAGATTATTACAAATGGATAATCACACCAAAGATCAGTTAAATATCTGTTGGTTTGTTTGCATTGAAATATTGTTTATTTTAGCGTAAATCCACGAAATTCGGCCCTAAAAGGGTGGAGTATCCCGCTATACATTAGCAACATTCTCCTGTGGGTCTCACCCTTGAATAACCTAAGTCGAACAACGCAGGATACAATCGAGAAAATGCAGAGTTTGGTGGGTGATTACTAGTCTTTTCCCCCTATTTCTTCAGAAAATATCGTAATTCACATAAACAATACTACTTTCAAAAACTTTGACGAACAAAATTTACACTTCAGAATTAAGCACAATCACTCTAATTGAATAATTATTGGTAGCGAAAAGTTGACAAGTACATAGTCATGAGTGTGTATAGCATCTTTACTGTACTTAGCGGTGTTTTTATTTACGCTTATGTTTTGGGACTATGAAAAATCGAGGACGATGAATATTAACCTTTTTGACATCCATAGATTGATTCTATGGGCACTTCTCATACTAGGCCACGTGATGATAAAATAAAGGAATGTCAAACATGTATTTGAGGAAAAGGAAAGAATACAAAAATATTAGGGATAGATGTGTAAATATAAAAAATGGAGAAAACGGTACTTGTCGAACAATTAGATACTTTTAGTTCCTCTTGACGAACACTTAGCTATTTTCTTTTTCAAAGTTATTAGTCGAGGGGATAGAGATTCCATGTTTTCCTCAGTTTTACTTCTAATATCTTAGTATGGGGGATTTTGGTATGTGCTTAATTACACATACCATTTTCCATTAAAAACGGACCTAAATGACTAAAAACGTACCAAAAATACATTGTATTTGTATGTTTTGCATTTGTATTGTGCAGGAAACGGATATTCAAGAAAAAGACAAAAACAAAGCTAAAAACGACAAAACCGAGCATGAGAATGAAAAGAGCGTGAAAAGAAGCCAAAGTCAAAGCCAAAGTCAACCCCGACAAAGTAAAGTCAAGTCAAAGTCAAAGGAAATACAACTTCAGGGACTAAAGTTGTCAAGTTATCAAACTTGAATTACAAGGACTTAAAGTGCAAAGATGACATATATAACTTCAAGGGCCAAAACTGCCAAACCCTTAAAGTTATATATCACAAGGACTTATCCTGCAAAAGCATTATATACTTTGAGGGGTTGATTCTGCCAAGTCCCATAAAACTTCACACCACACAAGGACTTTGCATGTAAACAAGTCATACACCTTGAGGGGCCAAACTTGCCTCTTCCCCAAACCTTTCCCCTGCACTCAAAACAGAGTATATGATTTTCCCGCCCAAGCTCAAAGCCTCATTCACGGGACTCCTTCCATCCTTTTACCCTGCAACCCCAATTACACCAAGAAATAAAACCCTCACCCTCAACCCACTAAAACCCTAGTCACATGGTGCATTGCCATGTTGGCAATCCCACACATTTCAAGCACAAATCGAAGGCTGTGATGGTTTTAAAAGAAGCACAAATGTGGTGGATGGCTAAGATGATTTTGAGATTCACCTCACACAACAAACACACTTGTGTTTTCTCTCACAAAAGAAACACAGAAGAAAGAGGACAAAGACCAAGAAGGCCACGACTTCTTAGTTTAGTTATAAATCGGTCTCATTGTAAGCCATGAAAGGCATAGTTTTTTAGCTTATGTCTTTTATCCTTATGCAATTTTAATTTTAGCAATGTACTTTTTTAAAAAGTTAATGAAAAGTTCGAAGGTTTTTATGTTCTTAATATCTTGTTCTTAAGTTTTATATTTGTTTGATCACTTTAAAAAAAGGTTTCTTAAGTTATAAAAATATCATATAAGCTGTAAAAACTTAAATGACATAAGCCTTATCATAGCTTGTAGTCATTTAAGCAACTAGTTCTCAAAATTCACCAAAAATTCGAAGAAGCAAATGGAGCAGGGTGTATTTTGGATGGCCTTGGTTTTAGAGCCTCATGGGAGGCATTAGGTGTGATTGTGGTACTTGAATTCAGTCAGGAAAGCTTAATGAGCTTGTAAGCTCCTTATTTTCATTTTCTTAAAAAGTTACTGTAGCATTGCTTAATTGAGCTTATTCTGCCTTATTGCTCTTGTTTACTGTTTAGTTTATCTTATTTTTATTGTTTGAACCTTCAAAATTGTTTTGATTTCTTGTGTTATTGTTCTTTTAAAGTCTGCCTTAATTTAGCATCAAATCTGTCCAATTCTAGTTTGCTTATTGTAACTGCTTATCTATGTGTTTTTATATGACCAACAAGGTCATATTAAGCCAAGTAATATCTGGTATTAAGGGGTTGTTTGTTTAAAATCAGTGTAATAAGTTTACAAAGACTGTTTTCATTATTAAAGGGGTGTTTGGCACAAGGCCAAAATGGGTCAGTATGGTTATTTTAATGGGTTGGGGTCACTAAGACTGATTTAACTAGCTAGATTATGGTCTAATTAGTAGCTTTAATTAGTTTTTATAGTTTAAAACTTAAAAGTTAAGTTTAATATAGCTATAGTTTAAGTCTGTGACAATTTTGTTTTCTAGTTTTGCTTATTTTGATATTAAGCTTAGGGTAGTTATAAATCCACATTTTCTTGTCCATTTTGAGTGTTATAGTGCTATAGGATTTAGTCAAGAGTGCCTGCATTTGTTGATTTTGGTTTAGCATTGCTCTGTCATAATCACTTAGCAGTTTGATAAGTCCCATGTTTAAGCTCAAAATTAGATAAGCCATAGTTGTTTTTAGGATCTGCAAATTTAAGCACAAACTCATTAGGGACCAAGCTCAATCTGTTTGAGCTTTTTAAGCTCTTGCATAAGCATACAGTAGCTCAAAATTAAGCCTGCATTTTTGGCTTTTGTCCTTTTAAAAATCAAACACTCAGTTGCTACTGAGTGTCTCAGGCTTTTTCATAAGCCCTTTTGAAAGCTGAATTTTGTTTCAAACTTCTTTTGAATTGGTGATCCTTGTAGCTTAGTAGCTAAGCTTTTCAGAAATATAAGCCCTTTCTCCTCAGGATTCCATTTTCAGGCTTATAAATAAGCCCAAAAGTGCCCTTTTGGGCTGTTTGGCTAGAAAATTTGCCCTGGTGCTGAGATTGCTTATTTGTGCTTTCTTGTGTGTTTTACTTGCTTATTTCTGCTCTTAAGTGCTTATTGAGTGTATTTAGGTCCTTTGGTTTGCTTATTTTTTCTATTTTCTTTTGTACTAATTTTCAATAAGCAAATATAGTTTTAGCTTTAAGAATTAGTGTTAAAAAGAAAAATCTGCCTGACATAGCCCTTTTCATTCACTTTTTAATTGCTTAATTTGTTTTCAAAATTCCTTTAGATCATTGATTTAGACAGAATTCAACATACTCTTTAAAAGTATATAAGTCACATAGCCATAAGTTTCTTCTTCCTGTCTTAAAAATAAGCTTAAAGTCACCCCTTTGTCTAATTTATATAAAAATTTGTATCAGATAGCTTATTAGCTTTTCTTAGCTTATTTTTCTTTCAATTTTGCTTATTTAAGGTCTGCTTTGCTTATTAGATTAGTTAAGTCTGAATTTAGCTTATTGTACCTTTCAGTTGCTTATTTAGTCATAAAAAGCCTCTTAGACTTATTTAAGCCTTTCTGTCTGATTGTTTTGCTTATTTTCGTGCTTATTTGTGATTTGTATAAAAAGTGTTTTTATTAAAAGTGCTTATTTATAAGCCCTTAAGACTTTTGTGAAAAAAAATTGGCAAAAACAAAAACGTTGGGAAAGTGGGAAGCCCCAAGTGAGCCAAGGCTCGAACTCGGGACCTCTACCACCCTCAACCAACGCTTTACACACCACACACACAACCATCTGCCCTTGGGTCTTTCACATGTTGTAACTTGCACAAACAATAAATATAAAGGCTTTTTAGCCCGTTTGCCTCATAAGCCCTTTTGGCTTATTTCCAGCTTATTGAAATAAGCTGGTTCGTCCCATTTATTTTTCATAGATTCTTTATAACTTAAGCTATTTTCTGTAATTTTTATAGATTTTTATAAAATCGTTTAGTATTTTTTATAATTTATTTAGATTAAAAACTTAAATAATTCATAATAAATTAAATATTAATCAGAAAAATATAAATCTTTTTTAAATTTTTTCTGTTATTAGATAGAACCTAGGAAAAATAAAATTTGATTTGTAGGGTTAATTTTGTAACATTTCGATTTTTAAAGAACGGGATTGAATCCCGTTCTCGTTTTCTTCGCGTTTTAAGCCTTAAACGCTTCCGTTTTTAATCTAGTTTTTTTTATTCTTTCTTTTTAGTCATTTATAGCATATTAAAAGTAAAAAATTAATTGTAGGATTAAAATTTGAAAATTTGGGTTTTTAACTCGTGTTTTTACATTCTCGTTTTAGGTTTTAAGTTATATTGCTTCGTATATTTTCTTTTGCTTGTTTTTGCATTTTAATTGTAGTAATAGAAAAACCTATCTAAGCCTCGTCCATTCAAACATCGATTATCAATTCGTCATTCGACTTTCCATTGCACACCTCGTTGGGACTTAACGACCCGGGAAATCAAACTTCCGGATATATATTGATTCTCGTTGTGAATTTTGACTCTTTGCCTTGGTCAAGGGCAATTGGTTGGGATTTGCCTTGTATTATATATATAGTATACCAAGAGATCAATTTTTGGCGCCGCTGCCGGGGAGGCTGTGAAACGATTATCGTAACGTTTGACAATTTGTGTTTGAATTTGTGAATATTTCTTCTATTTTTATTAAAATATAAAAAATACAAAAATATTTTTCATTTTCTTTAATTAGTATAATTATCATATAAAAACAAAAGAAAAATAAAAAAGATAACAAAATTGTCCATAAAAAGAAATAATAAATAAATTCACCAAGTTGGTAAAAGAACACCAACATATAATACTTTCCATTGAAGTATTATCTATCAATAAATTCTCAAACAAAAGATTCAAAAACTTGCCATTTGTGTCACTTACGAGGTACGGCTCACCTTGAAAAGTTAAACAAGCTATAAAGTGGGTATAAGGCGGGTTGTTCCGAGGAACTACGACCCTAAAGGAGAAAGGTTCTTAAAAGTACCGTGCTTTCCTTCTCCTCCGCTCACCTGTGCGTTTATCTTTTTAAGAGCTACCGTGAAGTAAGTCGATTATTTGGTTATTGAAAAAACCAAAAAAAAAGAAAAAATAGTATAAATTTTCTTCTTTATTTTTTAGTGCATGCGCACTCGTTCTCAATCCCGTAGACGTCGACAACAACAAGTCACACCGACTTTTGTTGAACCATTTGATCTTGAGAAACCTAATAATAATCAAGAACCTCCCAATCCTCCCGTAGTTACGATGGCCGATAATCGTACTATGGCACAAATGCTCCAAGCACCCACCGAGGGGTACGAGGATGCAATCGTTGTTCCCGCAATCACCGCGGACAACTTTGAGCTTAAGCATAGTTTGCTAACTCTTGTTCAAAATAAACAATTTTTTGGACATGACAAGGAAGACCCGCATGCTCACATTCGATATTTCAACAAGATCACTTCTACGATGAAGTTCCCAAACGTCCCGTAGTACGTCGTTTTAAGCCTTATGCCTTTTTCCCATTTTCCCTCGGAATTGGCAGCCGGATTTGGGCTGAAAAAAAAGAACCCCCTGATCAGATTTTAACTTGGGATGATCTTGTTTCGAAATTCATCAACCAATTTTTCCCTCCCTCCAAGACGACAAATCTTCGTAACGAAATCACAAGGTTTCAACAAAGATTTGACGAATCGTTTTATGAGGCATGGGACCGATTCAATGATCTTCTTCGGGCATGCCCGCATCATGGGTTTTCGGAATTGCATCAGCTCGATACATTCTATAATGCCTTGAACTCGAATGATCAAGATTCATTGAACTCCGCCGCGGGTGGTAACTTTCTGGATAAAATGCCTCGAGAATGCCTAAAAATCATCGAGAGCAAGTCCAAAGTTCGTCAATCACGAAGCAAGGCCATTGTTGCCAAAGTGAGTACGAGCTCTTCTACCCCCGGTATTTCACCCGATGTTGCTGAACTTAAAGACATGGTGAAAGCATTGCTTCTTGATAAGAAAAACCAATCCCAAGCTCCCGCTACCGTAAAAGCGGTCGAGGAAAGTTGTGTAACTTGCGGTGGTGCTCATTCTCACCGAAATTGTCCCGCCACCGATGGCAACGTTTATCGTGACAATATTCAAGAGTACGTGTCACAAGCCGCCGCAGTTAACTACAACCAAGGAAATACCGGTTACCGACCTCCGATGGTTGCGAATCAAGTTCGACCTCCCGGTTTTCCTCCCGTTCAACAAAACCAAGGAAATAATCAGAACCGTTTGGAAATAATTACAACCAAAACCGAGGGAATAACCAAATTTTTCGACCCCCGGTTAATCAACCACCAGCTTACCAAGCTCCGTCTTACCAGGCTCCAGCTCCTCAGGCACATGGTGTGTCAAAGGCTGATTTTGAAAGCTACGTCAAAGCTAACGATGCAGTGATGCAAAACATGCAAAGCCAAATGACCAATATAACGGACCTGCTCACCAAATTCGTAAATAGTAATACCGCTTCTACTTCGGGCTTGGGTTCTCTTCCTAGCAACACCATTGCTAACCCAAAAGGTGATGTAAAAGCAATCACTACCCGAAGAGGTGTTTCCTATAATGGACCTCAAATTTCTTCTCTTCCTAAAGAGATGGGAAATGAACCCGAGGTGACAAAGGATACGGTGCAACCAAGCACCGAAAACATCCAACCTCCAGTGGTCCAAACTGATGACCAAATTGGTGAGCCCGTTATTGCTTCAAAGACTAAACCAACATTGCCTTATCCTTCAAAGGCCAACAAAGAGAAGCTCCGTGAAAAAGACGATCTTATAACTTCAAAATTTATAGAGATTTTTCGGAATCTCCATTTCGAGCTAAGTTTCGCGGACGCTCTCATACACATGCGCAAATTTGCACCAATGTTTAGAAAACTCCTCAATGACAAAGATAAGATAATTGAGTTGACCAAGACACCGGTGAATGAGAATTGCTCGGCGGTTATCCTAAAAAAGTTTCCCGAAAAGCTAGGAGACCCCGGTAGATTTCTTATACCGTGTGATTTTCCAGAAATGAATGAATGCTTGGCCTTGGCCGATCTCGGTGCAAGCATCAACCTAATGCCTCTCTCCATTTAGAAAGAACTAAGTCTCCCAGCTTTGACCAAAACCCGAATGATACTTGAACTTGCCGACCGAACGATTTCTACTCCAACCGGCATCGCCGAGGATGTTTTCGTGAAAGTTGGAACGTTCTTCTTTCCTGCCGATTTTGTGGTCGTTGATTACGTTGCCGATCCTCGAGTTCCCCTAATCTTAGGGAGACCTTTCTTGAGAACGGCACGTGCCTTGATAGATGTTCACGGTGAACAAATGACCCTTAGACACGATGACCAATCTGTGACCTTCAAAGTTGGTGATACTAAGACTTTCTCCTACAATATCATTGAATCGGTTAACCGAGTCGATGTTATTGACATTGCTTGTAAAGAATATGTTCAAGAAGTACTTGAAATTTCTGAAAGTGGCAATCCCACTTCCCCTTCGGACCTTATGATCGATTCTCGCTCTCCATCTTTCACTCCCTTCGGAGGAAGTGATTTTCTAATGGAAGAGATCGATGCATTTCTTGAACACGATGATTCAATACCACCGGGTGTTGACGGCATCTATGATTCTGAGGGAGATACTGTTTACCTTGAGGAATTGTTAAGTGTGATCAATAGTGACCCAAATCTCCCTCCGTCACCAGTTTGTGAAATTAATGTGCCTGAAAAGATTAAATCTTCATGTGAAGATCCTCCCGACCTAGAACTCAAAGACTTACCATCCCATCTTGAGTATGCGTTTTTGGAGGGTGATGACAAATTACCCGTCATAATCGCTAAAAACTTGAAAGATGAGGATAAAACCGCCCTGATCAAGGTTCTTAAGTCACACAAACATGCCATAGCCTGGAAGATTTCTGATATTAAGGGGATAGATCCCCAATTTTGCACCCATAAGATTTTGATGGAGGAAAATGCCAAACCCGTAGTTCAACATCAGAGAAGGGTTAACCCCAAAATCCATGAGGTTATTAAGCAAGAAGTTATCAAACTTCTTGATGTCGGGTTAATTTACCCTATCTCTGACAGTCCCTGGGTAAGCCCGGTTCATTGTGTCCCTAAGAAAGGAGGCATAACCGTGGTGAAAAATGAAGAAAATGAATTAATACCCACTAGGTTGGTTACGGGATGGCGAGTTTGCATCGATTACCAAAAACTCAATGATGCAACTCGTAAAGACCATTTCCCGTTACCATTTATGGATCAGATGCTTGAAAGATTAAACGGAAATGAGTACTATTGCTTTTTGGACGGATTATTCGGCTACTTTCAGATCCCAATTGACCCACTTGATCAAGAAAAGACTACCTTCACCTGCCCTTACAGGACATTTGCCTATCGTCGCATGCCTTTTGGGTTATGCAATGCACCGGGCACGTTCCAAAGGTGTATGGTTGCAATCTTTCACGATATGATTGAGAAAACCATGGAAGTCTTCATGGATGATTTCTCGGTTTTCGGTGATTCTTTCTCCTCTTGCCTTTCCCATTTAGACAAAATGCTCCAAAGGTGTGAAGACACCAATCTTGTGCTAAATTGGGAAAAATGCCACTTTATGGTTAAGGAAGGCATAGTCCTTGGCCATAAGATTTCTAAGTCTGGGATTGAGGTTGATAAGGCGAAAGTTGATGTCATTGCAAAATTGCCTCATCCCACTACCGTGAAGGGTATTCGCAGTTTTCTCGGTCACGCCGGATATCTACAACGATTTAAATTCATGAATTTTCAAAATCGTCCGCCAAGTGGACCCACCACCTTGAAAAAGAACTCTGTTTATCTTCTCAAAGGAATGCTCGAAGCATTTTGAAACGCCATAAGTTGAAGTAACCCAATGCTCCAATTCTAGTTGCTCCCTATTGGACTTGCCCTATGAAATCATGTGTGGCATGCATAGAGATTATTGTTGTTTGGGCCATCCCTAGGGCAACGTAAGACCAAGCACATCTACCGATACGACTTGCAAGCAAAACCATGACCGTAGACTCAAGCACATTACACTACAACAGAAAAGGAATTACTTGCCGTAGTGTATGCTTTCCTATAAATTCCGTCCATATCTTTCTGTCAAAAGCATAGTGTAACCGGACCATTCGCTCTCAAGTACCTGCTTGCTAAGCAGGATGATAAGCCAAGATTGCTCCGGTGGATTTTGTTGCTCCAAGAATTTGATGTCGTTATCCGTGATAAAAAGGAGCAGAAAATCTCGCCGCCGGCCACCTTTCTAGACTTGAAAATTACGGAAACATTTCCTCTCGAGACACTTGGGATGGTTACCTTTCGTGGTGATGATAATGCCCCATGGTTTGCCGATTTTGCAAACTACCATGCGGGGATTTTTGTGATCAAAGGGATGTCGTCTCAGCAAAAAAGAAAGTTTTTCAAAGACGTCAAACACAACTTTTGGGACGACCCCTTCTTGTTTAAGGTATGTGCAGATCAAGTGATCCGGCGGTGTGTGCACGGCAAGGAATCTCTCGACATCCTCGAAGCTTGCCAGTTACAGACCTTAGATGGTTGCAAACCAAATTCGACCTCCCGGTTTTCCTCCTATGTAAAACCATCAAAACAACCAAAATCGGGGGATCAATTTCAACCAAAATCGGGGGAACAATTTTAACTAAAATCGGGGTAATAATTTCAATCAAGGACAAGTTTACCAACCCCAGATTAATCAACCCCCGACTTTTCAAGCTCCACCTTACCAAGCTCCCGCTCCAGTTCCTCTAGCACCAGGTGTGTCTAAGTCCGATTTTGATAACTATGTCAAAGCTAAAGACGCGGTTATGTAAAATATGCAAAATTAAATGGCAAATATAACGGACCTGATCACTAAATTCGTAAATAGTAATACCGCTTCTACTTCGGGCTTGGGTTCTCTTCCAAGCAACACCATTACTAACCCGAAAGGTGATGTGAAAGCAATCACTACCCGAAGCGGTGTTTCCTACAATGGACCTTAATTTTCTTCTCTTCCTAAAGAGATGGAAAATGAACCCGAGGTGACAAAGGATACGGTGCAACCAAGCACCGAAAACGTCCAACCTCCGGTAGTCCAAACTAATGACCAAATTGGTGAGCCCGTTGTTGCTTCAAAGACTAAACCAACATTGCCTTATCCTTCAAGGGCTAACAAAGAGAAGCCCATGATAAAGACGAATCTTCTAGCCTTCAAAATTGTATGGATATTTTGGAATCTCCTTCGAGCTAAGTTTCGCGACGCACTACCAACACATGCCTAAATTTGCACCAATGTTTGAGAAAAGCCCCAATGGACAAAGATAAGATAATTAAGTTGACAAAGACACCGTAAACAAGAATTGCTTCGCTGTTAACCTAAAAAGGTTTCCCTAGAAATTGGAGACCCCGTAGATTCTTATACCGTGTGATTTTCGGAGAAAAATGAATGCTTAGCTTGGCCGAATCTCAGTACAAGAATCAAACCTAATGCTCTCTTTATTTGAGAGAACTAAATCTCCCAGCTTTTGACCAAAACCCGAATGAACTTGAACTTGCCGAACCGAAATGATTTCTAACTCCAACCGCAATCGCCGTGAGATGTTTTAGTGAAAGTTAGAACGTTCTTCTTTCCTGCCGATTTTGTGGTCGTTGATTACGTTGCCGATCCTCGGGCTCCCCTAATCTTTAGGAAGACCTTTCTTGAGGACGGAACGTGCCTTAATAGATGTTCACGGTGAACAAATGACCCTTAGACACGATGACCAATCCTGGTGAAAATTTATTAGTTTTTGTATTTTTTTTGAAAAAAAAAAGGGAACCTTTCAAATTTAGTGATACTAAGACTGTACTCCTACAATTAATCATTGAATCGCTAACGATCTGTGTTATTGACATTGCTTGTGAAGAATATGTTCAAGAAGTACTTGAAATTTCTGAAAGTGGCAATCCCACTTCTACTTCGGACCTTATGGTCGATTCTCGCTCTCCGTCTTTCACTCCCTTCGGAGGAAGTGATTTTCTAATGGAAGAGATCGATGCATTTCTTGAACACGATGATTCAATACCACCGGGTGTTGACGGCATCTATGATTCTGAAGGAGATACTGTTTACCTTGAGGAATTGTTAAGTGTGATCAATAGTGACCCAAATCTCCCTCCGTCACCAGTTTGTGAAATCAATGTGCCTGATAAGATTAAATCTTCATGTGAAGATCCTCCCGACCTTGAACTCAAAGACTTACCATCCCATCTTGAGTATGCGTTTTTGGAGGGTGATGACAAATTACCCGTCATAATCGCTAAAAACTTGAAAGATGAGGATAAAACCGCCCTGATCAAGGTTCTTAAGTCACACAAACATGCCATAGCTTGGAAGATTTCTGATATTAAGGGGATAGATCCACAGTTTTGCACCCATAAGATTTTGATGGAGGAAAATGCCAAACCCGTAGTTCAACATCAGAGAAGAGTTAACCCCAAAATCCATGAGGTTATTAAGCAAGAAGTTATCAAACTTCTTGATGCCGGGTTAATTTACCCTATCTCTGACAGTCCCTGGGTAAGCCCGGTTCATTGTGTCCCTAAGAAAGGAGGCATAACCGTGGTAAAAAATGAAGAAAATGAGTTAATACCCACTAGATTGGTTACGGGGTGGTGAGTTTGCATCGACTACCGAAAACTCAATGATGCAACTCGTAAAGACCATTTCCCGTTACCATTTATGGATCAGATGCTTGAAAGATTAGCCGGAAATGAGTACTATTGCTTTTTGGACGGATTCTCCGGCTACTTTCAGATCCCGATTGACCCACTTGATCAAGAAAAGACTACCTTCACCTGCCCTTACGGGACATTTGCCTATCGTCGCATGCCTTTTGGGTTATGCAATGCACCGGGCACATTCCAGTGGTGTATGATTGTAATCTTTCATGATATAATTAAGAAAACCATGGAAGTCTTCATGGATGATTTCTTGGTTTTTGGTGATTCTTTCTCCTCTTGCCTTTCCTATTTAGACAAAATGCTCCAAAGGTGTGAAGACACCAATCTTGTGCTAAATTGCGAAAAGTGCCACTTTATGGTTAAGGAAGGCATAGTCCTTGGCCATAAAATTTCTAAGAACGGGATTGAGGTTGATAAGGCGAAAGTTGATGTCATTGCAAAATTGCATCATCCCACTACCGTGAAGTGTATTCGAAGCTTTCTCGGTCATGCCGGTTTCTATCGACGATTTATTCAGGATTTTTCCAAAATCGCCCGGCCTATGACCCATCTCCTTGAAAAATAAACTCTGTTTATCTTCTCAAAGGAATGCACCGAAGCATTTGAGACCCTTAAGTTGAAGTTGACCTAGGCTCCAATTCTAGTTGCCCTCGATTGGGACTTGCCCTTTGAAATCATGTGTGATGCAAGTGATTTTGCTGTTGGTGTCGTCCTGGGGAAACTTAAGACCAAGCACTTCCAGCCGATACACTATGCAAGCAAAACCATGACCGAAACTCAAGCACATTACACTACAACGGAAAAAGAATTACTTACCGTAGTGTATGCTTTCGAGAAATTCCGGCCATATCTTGTCTTGTCCAAAAGCATAATGTATACGGACTGTTAGCCTCAATTTATTGAGTCGAACAAGGAAGCTCGGTCACTCTACGTGCTCCGGTGGATTTTGTTGCTCCAAGAATTTGATGTTGTTATCCGTGATAAAAAAGGAGCAGAAAATCTCGCCGCCGACCACCTTTCTAGACTTGAAAATCCCCATCAAAGTGAGCTCGAGAAAAAGGAAATTACGGAAACATTTCCTCTCGAGACACTTGGGATGGTTACCTTTCGTGGTGATGATAATGCCCCATGGTTTGCCGATTTTGCAAACTACCATGCGGGGAATTTTGTGATCAAAGGGATGTCGTCTCAGCAGAAAAGAAAGTTTTTCAAAGACGTCAAACACTACTTTTGGGACGACCCCTTCTTGTTTAAGATATGTACGGATCAAGTGATCCGGCGGTGTGTGCACGGCAAGGAAGCTCTCGACATCCTCGAAGCTTGCCATAATGGACCCACGGGGGGACATCATGGTGCAAATCTCACCGCCAAAAAGGTCTTTGATGCCGGTTTCTTCTGGCCCACAATTTACAAAGATGCCCACGAGTTGGTTAAAAACTGCGACTCGTGCCAGCGTCAAGGAAAAATTTCACAACGTGATGAGATGCCTCAAAATTCCATCCAAGTTTGTGAAATCTTTGACGTTTGGGGTATTGACTTCATGGGGCCATTCCCGTCTTCAAGAGGGAACAAATATATACTCGTGGCAGTCGATTACTTGTCAAAATGGGTTGAAGCGAAAGCGCTCCCCACCAACGACGCCCGAGTTGTTTGCAAATTTCTCAAATCTCTCTTCGCCAGATTCGATGCCCCTGGTGCAATCATAAGTGATCGCGGAACCTATTTTTGTAATGACCAATTTACAAAGGTCATGCTTAAATACGGAGTCACTCGTCGTCTCTTCACCGCGTATCACCCACAAACAAGTGGTCAAGTTAAGGTATCGAATCGTGGTTTAAAACGAATTCTTGAAAGGACCGTGGGCAAAAATCGTGCCTTTTGGTCGGACAAACTGGATGACGCTCTCTGGGCCTTCCGTACAGCTTACAAAACACCCATCGGGTGCACTCCGTACAAGCTTGTATATGGAAAGGCATGTCATCTGCCGGTCGAGTTGGAGCACAAAGCTTCCTAGGCCCTTAAGCATACAAACTTTGATATCAAAACCGCGGGTGATCACAGAAAAGTTCAACTCAATGAACTTAATGAACTTCGTGATCATGCCTATGAAAACTCTTTGATCTATAAAGAGAAAACCAAGAGGATCCACGATGCCAAGATCAAAAACCGCGTTTTCAACGTTGGTGATCAAGTTCTCCTCTTTAACTCTCGATTAAAGATTTTCTCCGGCAAGTTGAAATCCCGTTGGTCAGGACCATTCACCATTGTCCAAGTCTTTCCGTATGGCACCGTCGAGTTATCCCAAAACTCCGGGCCTAACTTCAAAGTAAATGGTCATAGAATTAAACACTATTTTGGAGGGGACATACCAACCGAGGTTGTCCCGGACCTCCAAACCTTCCCCAAGGACCAATAAATTCGGGGATCGGGTCAAGCATAGCGACCTTAAACAAGCGCTTCGTGGGAGGCACCCCATGCTTATCAGTAGTAGTATTATGTAGTAATGAATAAGTGTTTTTGTGTGAGGAGGCTTACCTCTTCCATTACCCGTGTTTTGTCCGTGTTTTGTGTTGTATGTCCAGGATTTCCCGGATTGTGAAGACTCTCGTGCTCGCAGTTTTACCCTTCATCCACAAGAGTTTCACATCCTCAGCTTCATTTTGGGAATCCAATATCCAAATCTAATCGACTAACGTTTTATCTTTTGGCACACTTAATAAACGGCCTTAGATTTACGTAGGTACCCCTTTAAAACATCGAGGACGATGTTTAGTTCTAGTATGGGGGGATCTTCGATTTGATTGTTGCCTGCAGCCGTTGTTGTCACGTAATCCCGTTTTTACCACCAAAATTTTTGCAAAAATACCAAAAAAAAAATGAAAAAAATTTAAAAAAAAATTCAAAATAAAATAGATTTTGTCACAGTTTTGACTTTCCTAATGGGTAGAATAAGAATAAATTTTGACTCGATCGGGCGTGTTGAGCCCTAGCTTTGTCCCTTAACCATTTAATAAACGAAAGTTTATTAGGCTAAGCATTCGCGGATCCTTTTATTAGGGATTTTAAATTTGCGAAAACAAGAAATGAAAGTTTACTTACAAGTAGATGCTAAACAAGGGATTATTTGGAATCTTAAAGCTTATAATGTAACTGTCGCTTTTTCTCTCAGAACTCTTAACCTGACTAATAAACGTGCTTAAATTTGCTTTGAATTTAAACCACATTTCTAAAAAAGAAGCTCTTTCGGAAACGAAAATATTCATCTTAGTTTAGCTTTATACTTTAGTTTCTAAAACAAAATTTTCTCTATTACGAAAAATATGTTGCAAAATGAAAAAAAAATTTGAAAAAATGAAAAAAAATGAATAAAATAAATAATGAAAAAATATAAAACTGGGCTGATAAAGGTTACTGCATCTGCCGGCTCACAACCGATGTTGCAGTCTTCAAAACAAGGCCCATAGTGAGATAATAAATGCCAAAGTGCATCTGTAAGTGTTAGGAACCGTCGTCAGACTAAGTCACTACATCTTGTCGAAGGCATGACCGATGTTGTAGTCATGTAAATGATGACGGTATTATAGTATAGTATATAGCAATAAATGAAAATTTAATGGTTAAGATTTTTTTTCTAAACTCAAGTATAATTTTGAACTAAGAATAACTTGCTTTAAGACTTCAAAAGTTTGTTGGTTGCCGTTGGTAGATTAATTTCGATTAGTTATTCTCCGTGGGGTGGTCAAAAACCTAGGCCACTTAGTTGATGAGCTGGACGTTCCCGAGAAGAAAGGTCGCTACATGGAATAATCGCACCAATGAGATCTTTAAATTTTTGATGTTTGCGTGCTTTGAGTAGTGTTGTTTATTTAGCGGTAAATCTAAAAAATTCGGCCTAAAAGGGTGGAGTATCCCGCTATTACATTGCGAATATTCTCCTGTGAGGTCTCAACCTGAAAACACTAAGTCGAACTCGGGCTGGGATTTTTTTTTCCCCTTTAATTCCCCGAAAAAAAAAAAAAAATATGCTGGTTTGTGGGTGATCTAGTCTTTTCTCCCCAGATTTCTTCAGAAATATCGTTATGCACATAAACTATACTACTTTCTAAAACTGTCGATCTAAATTTAACTTAAAATTAAGCACATCACCACTAATTGAATATGTGTTTTGGAGCGAAAGTTTGACAAGTCATAGTTTGAATAAGTAGTGTTAGCATCTTTACTTTGTACTTACGGTGATTTTGTTTTAAGCTTAGCTTGACAGTGAAAAATCAGGACGATGAATTTATCCGTCAGGACATCCATAGATTATTCTATGGGCGCTTCTCATTCTATGATCCCAAGTGTTGATAAAATAAGGGAGGTCAAACAGGTAGTTAAGAAAGAAAAAGGAAAATCCAAAAATATTAGGGATAGTTAATGTACATATAAAAAATGGTGAAAACGGGACTTGTCGAAGCTATTGATTCTTTAGTTCCCCTTGATGAACACTTAGCTACTTTTTGAGGTTATTAGTCGAGGGGGATTGAGATTCTTGGTTTTCTTAAGTGTTTACTTCATAACATTGCGTGAGGACACGGCAATACCTTAGTATGGGGGATTTTGGTATGTGATTAATTACACATACCATTTTCCATTAAAAACGGACTTAAATGGTTAAAAACGTACCAAAAATACATCGTATTTGTATGTTTTGCATTTGTATTGTGCAGGAAACGAATAATCAAGAAAAGGACAAAAACAAAGCTAAAAACAGACAAAACCGAGCACGGAATGGAAAAGTGTGAAAAGACGAAGTCAAATCAAAGCCAAAAGTCAAAAAGTCAACAGGAAAGTTAACCCCGACAAAGTCAAGTTAACTCCGAGAAGCTGAATCAGAAAAGAATATAACTTGAGGGGCTGAAATTACCAAATCCCAAAGTTATATTACAAGATAAAAAGACAAGGGTTGAAAATGCAATTTAAAGAAAATACAACTTTAGGGGCAATTCTGCCAAGTCCCTAAAGTTGTATCACACAAGGACTGACTTTGCAATGAAGAAATACACAATGAGAGTGTTTCAACCTGACAACCCCTAAGCTACGTTACCTCAAGGACTTTAATTGCAAAAACACATAACACCTTGAGGGGCCATTTTTGACTTTTACCCAAACGTTTACCCTGTTACCCACAAACCAAATTTCCCGCCCATTTTAAACCCACCACAAGTCACGGGTTTCTTCCCACCTTTTTACCCTGCTTCACTCAACAAAACCCATAGACAAAGCATCCTTCCCCTCTCTACTAAACCCCAGCCCAATGAGAGTTGCCAACTTGGCAATCTCACCACCTTCGAGACAACATCGATGGCTGAGATGGTGATCCAAGGAAGCACATGACAAATCTATGGCCAAGGATTGATTTTGAAGCTTTACACTCACTAAAGAAACACAAAGGGAGCCTTATGTCTCAGCAAAGAAACACAAGCTTAAAAAATTGTTGATATGGGGTTTCGGGTATAAATACCCAACCCATGTAGCCAATAGGGGATCACTCATTTTTTTTACCAGATTTTCTTAGTTTTATTCAGTTTTATAAGCTTTTCAGACTATTGTAACTTCAATTTTTCAGTTTATGTACTCTTATTTTAGTTAATGAGAAAGTTTGAATTTTCCCTTTAATTCGAGTTTTAAAAATTGTTATTTGTTCAAGTTCTCACAAAAGCTTCATTATCTTGTTTAATCAATATACAAAGTTTTAGTCTTGAATTCCATAAGCTAATTCATAGCTTACTTGGTTTTTAAGTAAAAGTCAAAGTTTGACTTGTAAAGTCAAATAAGCACAAAATTATTGGAGCATGGTCAATTATGGATGGGCCAAGGGTTGTTATTGATTCAGAGATATTTGGACTTAGGGGTTGATAGGTTAGTTTTAGGTTCCTTGACAATTGGACCTTTGTAAGTTTTCTTTCAATTTCCTGCATTTTTTAAAGTTACTGTAGCATTGCTTATTTTAACTATTTAGTGCTTATTATTATGCTTAAATTGCCTGAGATTAGCTAAATGTCAAAAGTTTAGTTTAAGAATCATAAATACTAGCGAAAATTAAGTTAAGTTAAAACGCCAAATCTCTAGTTCAAACTGCCTTATTAGATTATCACATAACTAAGGCTTAGCTTTTCTTAATTTTGTTCATTCAATAACTATTAATCATAGTTAGTCATCAGCTTTTAGTTTCCAAGCTTCCTACCAGTTTAAGCTTAAAAATTTGTTTTTAAGAATCTAAAGGGTTTGGCCATTAGACCCAAAATGGGTCTAAATTGTTAGTGCATTGGGTTGAGTCATTAATTCTTTTTCCATTAGCTTAATAAAGGATTATTAAGAAGTTTTTATAAGTTTTTAAAGCTTAAATCTCAAAAATCAAGGTTTTCATAATTATGGTTCAAGTCTGAGGAAATTTGGTCTTGTAGATTTGCTTATTTTGATAGTTAGCATAAGAGTGTCATGAGTTGAGTTTTTCATGTCTAATTTGAGTGTGGTATTGCATTAGTTGAAAGCTTAGACTGCCTGCATTTGTGTGAGTTTGTTTTGCCTAATCTGTCATTTCACTTAACAGCTTATAAGTCTTTTTAAGCTCAAAGTTAAGCAAGCTATTGTTGTTTCTAGCTTCTGAAAACTCTTGCATAAGCTCTCTTTGTACCTATTTCTATAAATTTGAGCTTTATTTCCATTTTGAGCTTATTTGGTTAACTTAATTGAGGGCTGCAAAAAGCCTCTTGGCTGTTTTGCTCAAAAAGCTCCCCTGGTGCTGAGAGTTCTTATTTTTCTCCTTTTTTTGATTGATTTGCTTGCTAATTGTTGTACTTAAGTGCTTATTTTATTAAGTGTTTGTGATTTCTTAGTTTGCTTATTTTTCTGCTTTGTGCTTATTTCCCTTGTTTTTGCTAGTAGTCTTATAAGTTTAGCAAGCAAGTAGTAACTTAAAAGTTTAGTACTGCTGAGCTATTTGAGCTTTCAGTTTGTTTTCCTTGATCACGGTTGTTTCTTATTGTATAATAATTAGTTTCATATATGTATTTTGCTTATTTTTTATTTCCCTAGCTTATTTGTGTTTAAAAAGGCAAAAAAAAGAATAAGCCTTTAAGCCCCTTTTGTCATTCAAGCATTCTGTCTGTTTCATTAAGTTTTTCTGGCTTATTTATAAGCATTCAATAAAAGTTGTAGTTTTGAAAAATGCTTACCTTCATGTGCTTAATAAAAGTGTGTAAAAAGTTTTGAATTTTAAAAAAAGGTACTGTAGCAAATAAAAAAAGAGAGGTCCAGGACTCGAACCTGCGACCTCCCTCATAACACACACACAACTTACCACTCGCCCTTGGGTCTTTCACTTGTTAGACCTTGCACCATTTAATTGTTATCCCTTTTTGGCAGTTTAAGCTTATTAGCCTTTGTAGCTTATTTTAACTGCTTATCCGTGTAGCTTATTTTGATTTCGTATTTTTCTTACATTTGTTTTAGTCTAAAGTATTTTCTGTATTTTTTAAAGATTTTTATAAAAACATTTCGTATTTTTTATAATTTATTTTCATTAAAAACTTTAAAAAATCATAAAAAATAAAATAAAAGTCAGAAAATTATAAACTTTTTTTTTTTAAAATTTCTTTGTCATATAGCTTCTAGGAAAAATATTTGTTTTCTTGTAGGGTCATTTTTACAAAGTTTCACTTTTTAAAGAACGGGATTCGTCCCCGTTCTTGTTTTGACTCGTTTTTTGTCTTAACTAACTCCGTTTTCGATCTAGTTTTTTTTAACTTCGTTTTTAGTCACTTAGAACCCTTTTAAGTGAAAACATTCATTCTAGGGTAAATAGTGTAATTTAGTTTTTGACCCTCGTTTTTCGTGCCCGTTTTAGGTTTAAAGTTATATGGCTTTCGTTTTTAGGTTTTATTTAATCGTTTTTGCATATTTAAGCTTGTAGAAATAAAAAATCAATCATAACTTTGTCATATTCAAACATCAATCATCAATCCGTCATTCGATTTTCAATTGCACACCTCGTTGAGACATAACGACCCGGGAAATCAAACTTCCGGAAACATATATATTTTATTTTGTGAATTCTTAACCAATCCTTGGCTAAAGGTAATTGGTTGATAGTTTGCTTATATATTATATATATATATACTATTGACGAATCAAACACCTAGTGTTAATAGGAAGAATTGGAATGCTATGATGGAAAGAGAACTAGGGGAAGGTTACTCTTTCACAAAGAAGAAATGTTTTGTTTGTGGTAGTCTAAGTCATTTGATTAAAGATTGTGACTATTATGAAAAGAAAATGGCAAGAGAGGCTGAGGTTAAGAAACAAAGGGTTGTTAATACTGGTAATGGGGTGGCAAAACCAGTATGGACCAATGCAAACAGGGTTAATTCCATTCTAATCAATTTGTTCCTAGATCAGTACAAGTTAATACTGGTAGGACAAACATTAATTCTGTTAGGCCTAATATTAATACTGGTAGAACAAATGTTAATCCTGTTAGGCCTAGAGTTAATACTGGTAGTTCAAATGTTAATTCTGTTAGATCTAGAAAGCCAGTACCTACCAAGACCTCAAACAGTTTTAGTCCTAAAAGACCACAGGTGAATCAATTTAATCAAAGAGGGCATTTTTCAAAATCATATTCATCTGTAAGAAGACCCTTTGCAAAAACTACAGCACAAATGTCTCATTTTCATGCTGTAAAGGGAAATTGGGGATCTGCTGTTAAGACCTCAGCAGGTTATAATTGGAGGAACTCTAATCCAAACTCCAATTGTGACAGTGGACCAACTTTTATTAGAACTGTGAATGCTAAAGGTCCACAAGGCAGACCCAAGCCTGAAAAGGCCTGGGTCCCTAAGAGAAACTAATTTTCTCTTTTTCATGTGCAGGATCATCCACTGAAGAACATGGTAGATAGAGGTATATTTGATAGTGGATGCTCAGGGCACATGACAGGTAACAAGGATCAACTGGAGGATTTTAAAGAATTCAATGGGGGATCTAGAATTATAGGCAACTATTGATACCATTGTATATACAATCACTGAGGCATCTATTAGACATAAGCTTCAATTAGCAGATGCTTCAGGGATTACAATGTTGCCAAATAATGAGATTTTTGAGGGAATGGGGCATATGGGGTATCCTACAAACGGATCTTTTACCTTTTGGAAAAGCTTTTTTCATACCCCAATAGAGATTTTTAGTCCACCATATTTTGCATTGTATAAGCTCTAAAAGATGGATTAGATAGGATCCATGTGGTAGCAATATTCAACTTTGTTTTGAGTTTTGTCTTCCACTGCAAGTTTATAATTTTTCAAAACTAATTTTTGATGGCATGGTGGCAAACTTAAAAAGCAAAACAAAGTTTTTGATGTATCCTCGTTTTCTGCAACTGATTTTGGAAATTTAAACAGAAAACAAACACCCTTATCTGGCTGTGACCCTGACCAAAAAGATTTTTGGGAATATGAAAAGGGGATTTAGAGGGGCACCAAGACCTTTGTTGCCTGCTATGCTGCTTGTTGCTACTACTAATCCAAATGCAGGTCAAGAACATCCTGATGTGGCTCAATCTCAACCATCATCATCCACAATTCCAGTACCATCTACATCCTTACCACCAGTACAATCTCTAGCCACCTGTAAACTACACCTAATCCCTGCATCTACACCACTAACAATCCTGAATCTGACCCTGAACGTTTTAGATTTTAATTTTAATATTTGTGTGGGTATTTTTTTTAAATTAATGACCTTAGAAGCACACTTTTGAGGAACCATATCCTACACACCAACACTTCTCACCCCTACAAGAGCATGCCCAAGAACAGATGTCTGTGGATGATTTGCTTCAATTAGTTCCTCAATTAATGACAAGAGTTGATAGTCTGGAAAAGGATCTCAAGCAAACCAAGCTGACAATGGGGAGTGTTATTGTGAAGTTGGTCAAGAAAGTGAAGAAGCTGGAAGGTATTTTGAAGAGAAAAAATATGGTCTTCTCAGACTCTGAAGAGGAAGAACCTGAGGATCAGGGGAGGAAAAGTCAAGATGATCCTCTAGTTTCTTTGGTACAAATGGCTCGTTACTCCTTAAAGACTACTGCAACACTTCATGGGGGGGGGGGGGGGAGGAACAAGTTGAAGACATAAGCCCTAATACATTAGAAGCAGCTAAAACTCTCTCTAGGGTTTCCTCTCAAAAGCCAAAGTCCATAGATAAGGGAAGGAGGTATAAGAGAAGGAAAGAGACTAAGAGAAAGAAGGTCGTTACTAGCTTGGATTTTCAAGAAGAAGTTAGTACTGCTAAAGGAGTTAATACTGGCAGTATTAAAGTTAGTACTGTTAGTGGGCAAGTTAGTACTGACAGTATTAACAAGTCCATTCCTTCCCCTGATAAAGGCCAAAGAGAAGGAAAAGCTCCTATGATCATTGAAGAAGCTCCTAAGAAGACTAAGGAACAAAATTCTACAGGAGGAATGCTAGTCTAAGCTGAAGCTATCCAGATTGGAAATACTTTGGAGAAGAAAATAGGCTAAACAAGTACACTTGGATTCTCTCTTAGCACAAAAAATTGCAGAAGAAGAAGAATTAAATGAGCAACAAAAGAAAAGAAGAGCCCAAGTTCAATTTGAAGCTCAGCATTACACGGATGAAGATTGGGATCTTATTAGAGCCAAAAGATTGGAAGCTTATGCAGAGTTGTCAAAGATGTGCTCAGGAAGTGACTTACAAGGAGAAGACTTTGTAAAGAAGATGGTTTTATCCAGTCAATCAAAAGGAAGAAACATTTTTGCATAAGAAAGAGCAAGAGCCAAAAGAATAAACCCATGACCCAATCACGAGTGAGAACATATAGATGAATTTACTTGAAAATCAGGGACATGAAGCTATCTCAGCTAATAATATAAGTTTTGAAAAGTGAAAGAAGATTTGATAAGCTTGAAGCAAGTTGAATCTTTTGCACCATAATTTGGAAGCTTACAAAATACAGTCGAAAAGATTTGGTGAAGACTTCAAACAAAGACTTCAAAAATAACTAAAGATGATGAAGCAAAAGAAGATGATCTAACTCAAGAAGACTGGAAAGAAGAGAATACAGATAACTGAGGAAAGGTTTTACATTCTGACAAAGCTATGAGATAGAATCTAAAGATAGTAAAGATGATGATCCTATTTCAGGTACAAATATTCCTATTAATCCTGTTTCATGTGGGCTCAATAAATACCCCCAAGTATAGCTACATATGAAGTATCATCAACAAGGAGAGAAAGGTGTGTACCAAATTGTTAGAGAAGATGGAACTGATATAGTGTACATAAATTTTGGAGCTATGCTGAAGGACATAACTAGGGATGATCTTACTGAATTATATAGGATTGTTATGAATAGATATGGTGTGAATGGACCAGAGGATGAGCTTGAGAAGGTACTTTGGGGATATTTAAAGAATATGTTTGAGGAACCCCTTAGTACAGATCCTATTTGGAGTTTATTAGGTCAACAAAGGATCATAAGTTAGAGATATTATACTACCTGCAGAGTACATTGCTTAAACTTAATGTCATCTGATATTTATAATGTTGACTGAGCGAAAAATAACCTTTAACTACTGAGGTAATGTAAGGCTATTGCTAGATAAAAATGCTTCATGGGAAAACCAGATGAGATTGCTACAAACATTGAAATGGAAGAGAAGCAAGCTGGTATTAGGAAGTAATGGAGATGAGGAGAACAACACTTGGTGGAGGTGCTATGCACTAACACAACAAATGGTTATCAGTCCACCATGTCTAACAAACATAAGGATTGGCTAGTCCAGGAGCAAACGGCTCTTGGTAAAGACTTCTCAAATCCGTTAATGGCTGACAATTTGGCAAAAATTAGTATGGTTATCACTCACCCAACTGGTTATAAAGAGTTTGGCTAGCCCACAAGTTTATGGTTTGTGGTAAAGGCTGTGGAAAAACCGTAACTAGTCCATGAGGTTATGGCTCATGGTAAAGACAAATTGCAAATCCATATTAGATGGTTGAAACTTTACCAAAAAGTGGATGGTTTATCAACTCACCAAGGAATTTACCTTTTCTAGGTGCCAAAGGATTGACTAGCCTTGAGCAAACGACTACAGGTAAAGGCATATCAAATCCGTTTATGGCTGTAATGGTTTGCCAAAAACCATATGGTATTCAACTCACCAATGTTTCATGTACTGAGAGTTGAAATGGTTTTCAGTCAACCATGGACATGCACCTTTCTGGTGGCCAAAGGACTGACTACTCCAAAGTAAATGGCTAACTGGTAAAGAGACATCAAATCCATTTAAAGTTTCAATGATTCACCTCTCACAGGAGTTAACACACCTGGAAGTGATGAGAATAGTCTGAAACTATATGATTTGATTGCTGATATGAAGGGTTGCTCAAAAGGTTTGAAGAATGATGGATGCAAAGATAAAAAAGAGATGATTTGAAGAAGTGCAGCTCAAGAATAATTTGAAGAGTTTTATTTTCAACATCCTCAGGAAGCTCAAATGGAAGACACTTGAAGAAACTTGAAGTTCACAAGTGAAGATCAAGTTAGGGGAGGATTGTTAGGAAATAGATTGTTATTTTGATTTCGTATTTTTCTTACATTTGTTTTAGTCTAAAGTATTTTTTGTATTGTTTTCAGATTTTTATAAAAACATTTCGTATTTGTTATAATTTATTTCCCTAAAAAATTAAAAAAATTAACTTTAGGGTTAAAATTGAATAATTTAGGTTTTTAACACTCGCGTTTTTACATTTTCGTCTATGTTTTAGATTTAAATCATTCTAGCCTTCGTTTTTAGGTTTTTCTTTAATCGTTTTTTTTGCATATTTAATTATAGAATCAGAAAAACCAATCATAACCTTGTCATATTCAAACATCGATTTTTAATTCGTCACTCGATTTTTAATTGCACACCTCGTTAGGACATAACGACTCGGGAAATCAAACTTCCGGCTACATATATATTTTATTTCGTGAATTCTTAACCAATCCTTGGCTAAAGGTATTTGGTTGATTGTTTGCCTATATTGTATATATATAATATTGAACGAATCAAACCCCAACAACAACAACAACCGCAACCGAAACAACAACCATCACCAACAACAAAACAGGAGGCAGGAAACTGCCAGGGCCTATGTTGCAGCCCCAGCTGATGGTAGGGGTTATGCTGGGAATCTACCAAGGTGCGACCATTTTAACTCTTACCACAATGGACCATGCCCTCCAAAGTGTCAAAAGTGCCAAAGAACTAATCATCAGGAGAAAGACTGTAAGGCTAGGGTTCCAGGTGCAGGAGTTACCCCCCTTCAGGATGTGACTTGTTATGGATGCGGTGAAAAAGGACATTACAAGGACAAGTGTCCAAAAGGAAGGAACCAGCAGAATGAGGGAGCTCGTGGGAGAGCTTACGTGGTGGTTGAAAATCCGCAGCAGAATCTGAATGTGGTCACGGGTACGTTTCTTTTTAATGATCACTATGCTTGTATCCTCTTTGATTCTGGTGCTGGGAAGAGTTTTGTATCTTCTGCGTTTACACCTTTTATTGATATTGCCCCAACCGCTTTAAATACTAGTTATGAAGTAGAGTTAGCAGATAAAAAGGTGGTTAGTACCAACACTGTTTTACGAGGTTGTACCTTAGCTTTGTATAACCATTGTTTCAAAATTGACCTACTCCCGACCTGACTAGGAAGTTTCGATGTCATTATTGGCATGGATTGGTTGTCATACCACCAAGCTGTCATAGATAGTTATGAAAAGATTGTCCGTATTCCTCTTCCGAATGGCGAGATTCTTGAAGTACAAGGCGAGAGGCCGGAAAAGGATCCTGGATCACTTGTGTGTATCAAGGCTGATGAAAAGAAGCTTGATGACATTCTGGTTGTCCGAGACTTCCCTGGGGTATTTCCAGATGATCTGTCAAGATTACCTCCTGTGCGAGAGATAGAATTCTGCATCGATCTGATCCCATGGGCGTTACCAGTTGTTAAATCGCCATACCGATTAGCTCCGTCAGAGATGTCAGAGTTGTCGAACCAGCTAAAGGAGCTTCAAGAGAAGGGCTTCATTCGACCCATTCATTCTCCATGGGGAGCACCCGTGCTTTTTGTCAAGAAGAAAGACGGTGCGATGTGAATGTGTATTGACTATAGGAAATTAAATAAGTTGACTATAAAGAACCGTTATCCTCTCCCCAGAATTGATGACCTGTCTGACCAATTACAAGGTGCGTGTTGTTTCTCTAAGATAGATCTTCGTTCAGGATATCATCGGTTGAGAGTTCGAGAGGAAGATATACCGAAGACCACGTTTAGAACCCGGTATGGGCATTTTGAGTTCACGGTCATGCTATCTGGGTTGACGAACGCACCAGCAATATTTATGGACTTAATGAACCGCGTTTACAAACCGTATTTGGACAAATTCGTAATTTTATTCATTGATGACATCTTAATCTACTCAAAGTTAGAAGAAGAACATGAAATCCACCTGAAGACGATTTTAGACTTACGCAATAAGGAGAAGTTATATGTCAAATTTTCAAAGTGCGAATTTTGGTTGAAAGAAGTCCAGTTCCTAGGACATGTGGTCAACTGTGACGGTATCCACGTGGATCCTAGCAAGGTTGAGTCGGTCAAGAACTGGAAGACCCCTGAATTGCCAACTGAAATCCGTTCATTTTTAGGATTGGCGGGTTACTACCAAATATTTATTAAGAATTTATCCAAGATCGCCAAGCCTCTCACCTTGTTGACTCAAAAGAATAAGACATATGTGTGGGGCGATAAGCAAGATTAAGCTTTCCGCATTCTAAAGGAGAAGCTATGCAATGCTCCAGTGTTAGCTCTCCCCGATGGACCAAACGACTTTGTGGTCTATGGTGATGCATCGAAATAAGGTTTTGGGTGCGTGCTGATGCAGCGGGGCAAAGTGATAGCGTATGCGTCAAGAAAGTTGAAGACGCATGAGAAAATTTATACCATCCACGACCTGAAATTGGGTGCGGTGGTGTTCGCCTTTAAAATCTGAAAACATTATCTTTATGGGACGAAAAGTGTTATCTACACTGACGACAAAAGTCTTCAGTACATATTCGACCATAAAGAGTTTAATATGCGCCACAGACGGTGGATCGAGCTACTCAGTGACTACAAATGTGAGATCAAATACCACTCGGGCAAGGCGAATGTGGTGGCAGATGCGTTGGGTACAAAACTACACATGAGTACAGCTTACCACCCTAAGACCGACGGTCAGAATGAGCGTACTATTCAGACGCTGGAGGATATGCTTCGAGCTTGTGTTATGGATTTTGGTGGCAGTTAGGATACTCATCTCCCGTTGGTTGAGTTTTCTTATAATAACAGTTACCATACGAGCATTAAATGTGCACCATTCAAGGCTCTGTACGGGCGGAAATGTAGATCCCCCGTGATATGGACTGAAGTGGGAGAAAGTAAGCTTATTGGACCATAAATTATGCAAGAAACCATAGAAAAGATTATCCAGATTAAGGAAAGGTTGAAAATGGCAAGGAGTCGCCAGAAAAGCTATGCTGATAAGAGGCGTAAGCCTCTTGAATTCAAAGTTGGAGACCGAGTGTTACTTAAGGTATCTCTATGGAAGGGAGTGGTACGATTTGGTAAGAAAGGAAAGCTGGCGCCACGATATGTGGGACCGTTTGAAATAGTAGATTCAAAATTGGAGATCGAGTGTTACTTAAGGTATCTTCATAGGAGTGGTACAATTTGGTAAGAAAGGAAAGTTGGCACCACAATATGTGGGACCATTTGAAATAGTAGAGTGTGTTGGACCGGTAGCTTATCGGCTGAAGTTACCCTAGGAGCTGAGTTGTATCCATGACACGTTTCATGTGTTGAACCTTAAGAAGTGATTGGCTGAGCCAGATGTTCAAGTGCCTTTGGAGGAGATCGAGATTGATGAAAATCTGCGTTTTTTTGAAGATCCCATTGAGATCGTGGACCGGGATGTGAAAAAGCTAAAGCGAAGAAGAACCCATTAGTCAAAGTTTGTTGGAACTCTCGGCAAGGAGCTGAGTTCACGTGGGAACGTAAAGACCAATTCCAAAAGAAGTACGCGCATCTTTTCTCTAAACCCCTACCTTCGTCAAGTGTCGCGACTTGAGCCTTGAGGACAAGGCTCTTCCAATGGGAGGAGACTGTAACATTTCGTGTTTTCAGTTCATTTGCGACGTCATATATTTCACTATTTATTTCTTTTCTCATACGCGTTTACTTTTAATTCTTATAATATAGTTAAATCGCGTAAACTTAAAATCAACAATCAACGTAAACGGGCATCAAACAAATTAAAGTTTGCGTCAAGCAAGCAATATATTATTTTTACGAAAGTAATACTCAACTTTTTTTTTATTAGTTACGTAAAACGTTTACGTTTCGCAATTTAATACATTTAGGCATACCCGAAACCACCAAAATTTATCTACGCTTCAACAAATATATATTTTTATACCCAATACTCAAAGTTTTTATAAAACTTCACCCATGGTACATTTTCTTGCCGTCCAATCCTTATTTATACAAGTCTAGGATTCAAGTATTACATTATACTTTCACTACACTCTAAACTATAATTTCTAAACATTTTATACTAGATATTTCCACAAAAGAACAAGACTTGATTCATCCTTGTCCATCCTCTACTCACGTCAACACAAGGACCAAATTAGAAACAAACAAGGACTTTTAGCACAACATATCTAAACAAAATCTTGTACATCTTATAGCCCTTAATGTAGTAGTACTAGTACTAGTAACTTTAAGACAACATTTCTCCCTAAAATCCTCCTAACCCATCCGTTCACCCTCCCTCATTTCTTTCTTTTCTTGACTTTAGAATAGTAACTTGGACCAAATATCTAGTATATAAGGATGCTACTAGTTAAGTTATTGCACACACATCTCTTTTCCTTGATAAAAACCATCACATATCTCTCTTTGCCTCTCTATTTGTCCACGGCAAGAAGAGAGTAACCAAGAACCAACCTTAAACTTTTTCCTACAAATATTAAAAGTATCCTAGTATGTTATCTATGGTATTATAAGGTATCTTGAAGGGTTGGTTAAGCATTTACAAGGTTTAAGCAAGAAAGATCAAGCTTAGGGTTTCGATTTGGGTTTAGTTTCATTTGGAGTTTTGATCTTATTTTTCTTCTCCATCTTGCATTCTCTTAAGGTCTTCTAAACTAAATCTTGTCAAAACATTATTTACATATTATACATACTTGTTGTCTCGTTTATCACCGCCTAGCTTTTATTTTCATGTGTTATAAAATGAAATGGATATGTTATCATAAGGACATAAATATTGGACAATCATTTTGGACATGACTAGGAGGACTCTAAGTACGTAAAACAACATGTTACAAGGTTACCTAGAAGGTTTGTACAAAAATAAACAAGTTATAGATTTATAAAACACATTTTATAAACTATAAAACCTAAGGGACTGTTTTGAAACTTTCTGTTAAGATCCGAATTTATAAATTGACATGTTGTTATATGATAGTACATTTCACAAGGATCGTAAGCATATAAAGAACATGAAAAACCGATTTATAACAAAGAAGTTATGCTAGTTACGAGATTAGGATAATTAAATGACTAAAAGTGTTTTTATAAAACTTATTTTATAAAAAAACTGAGATAAAACCAAATCTGATAAAAATGTATACTTATTTTATAATAATAGTACATGTCATAAGGATTCTAAGCATATAAGAAACTCGCAAAACGAAGCTATAACGAAGGAGATACATTATTCGCAAGATTTAAGTTTATAAAAATACTTTTATAAACTATTTTGAAATACTGATTTAACACAGCCACTTATAAAAATAGTGGACGTTTTATAAACATATTTCATCTCGCCACAAATTCATACATATAAAGAACGCTAAAAACGGAGTTAAAACGAGTAAGATACGACGTTTCAAAGTTATCGAACATTGTATATAAAAGCTGAAAAAATGTAAATGTTTCAGCAGCTACTGAAACAGTAATTTGAGGGCTTTCGAGCCCGATTCGGCCAAAATATAAAACTACAAAGTTGCTCGTAACGACATTATACATAAACCTGCCGATTTTCATAATTTTTTCGGATGTATAGTTTGTAAACTAGACACTTATCCTAATGATTATTTTGAAACTAACCCTTTTTATATATATACCTATAATAAGGTAAGTCAAAAATATCTCAATTGTAGTAAATCCGGAAGTATGATTCCCGGGTCGTTATCCTCAACGAGGAATGCAATTGAAAGTCGAGAGTCGTTTTGATAATTGATCCTTGAATGGAACAAGATTTTGATTGATTTTCTAAAACTACGGAAAAATTAAGGCAATGTAAACTAAAAACAATTAAGGCACCAAATATAAACTAAAAACACAAACCGGGAATCCTAAAACGTGACCTAAAAACCCTAAATTATCAAAATTAAGTCCTAAAATGATCTTTTTGGCTTTTATAAGTCCTAATTAACTAAAATGCTAGAACAAATAAAACTAGACCAAAAACGGGAGTGATTAGGGCTTAAAAACACTAAAAACGTAAACGGGATTCAATCTTGTTCTTTAAAAAATCAAATTTTGCAATTTTAACCTTACAAAAGCAAATCTAATTTTCCTAAGTTCTATCTGATAAAAGAAAATTTTCTAAAAAAGAATTATAATTTTTTGACTTTTTTATAATTTTTTATGAATTAAAAACATTTTTAATGAAATTAAATGTTTAAAAATACTAAACTATTTAATAAAATTCTGAAAAAAAATAACAAAGTATCTTGAACAATGAAGAATCTAATAAAAATAAGATGGGTGAAACAGCTTATCAAATAAGCTGTTAAATAAGCTAAAACAGCTTATTTAGCCAAAAGGGCCAAAACGTGTATAAGTAATTGATTTTGCAAGTATAAACCGAAAAAGACCCAAGGGCGAGTGGTAGAGGGTGTGTTGTGTAAAACGTTTGGTGAGAAGGGTAGAGGTCCCGGGTTCGAGCCTTGCTCACCTGGGGCTTCCCCTAATCCCAAATGTTTTTGTTTTTGCCATTTTTTTTCAACTTTTTAGAAGACTAAAAAAAAGCAACTTTTACAAAACAACTTTTTTTATAAACCACAAATAAGCACGAAATTAAGCTGGAAAAGGGACAGAATAAGCCTTTCTTACTAAGCCCTTTTTTTAACTGTTCGGCTATTTAAGCACTAAATAAGCTAAGCAAACTCAAAATAAGCTAAGACAAGAACTTAACTACACCTAATAAGCACATTTGAACTAAAATAAGAAACTAAAATAAGCTAGAATGGCAAATTTACTAAAAAGCTATAAAACTTAAAAAAATTTAAACTAAAAGGCAAATAAGCTCGAATAAGCTCTAAACTAAAGGAAAATAAGCGAATGTGACTTAAACTAACCTAATAAGCTAAACTAAACCTAAATTAAGCAAATGCAATAAGCAAATAAGCCTAAATAAGCAAATTAGATTTTTGGCCAAAACTGCAAACCAAACAGCCAAAAGGGACTTTTCTAGCTTATAAATAAGCTAGAAAACAGATCCTTATGGCTTAGTGGCTTATACCACTAAAAAGAATGGCCAAAAAGCTACAATAAGCAACAATGAAAAATGAGTTTGAAATTCAAATAAGCTCCTAAAAAGCTTCATGAAAAAGCTATCTCACACTGATTTGACACTTAGACAAATTTTCTTAAACTTCACAAATAACCACTTTTGAGCTTAAAAATAAGCACTTAAACAGAACCTTATGAACTTATAACCTACAAACAGATTGAGATTTGACCTCAAAGAGCTTATATCAACAATCAAAAAGCATTTTGAAACTCACAATAAGCCATAGCAAGCAAATGAAAAAGCAATTTCTCCTTTTTTCAACACTTAGCAAAGTTTTACAAATTTTGGCAAAACACAAAACTAACAATGCAGGCTTAAGGATCTTTGTTTTAACACTCAAACAAACTCAAAAACATCATAAAAACACAAGAGTTATAGGTCTAATCAAATAAGCTTATATAATAAGCTATATGTTCTCAGATTCAAACAACTACTTATATAACCTATGATTTAGAGATTTAACACTTAAAATTTAAAACAAACTGAATTTTATAACTAACATTATCTAATCAAAGTTGACTCAAAAGCACAAAGCAGGTTTTGACCCATTTTCACCCATAAAACCTACTGACCCAAACACCCCTTTAACTTTTGAAAAACACATTTCAGCTTAGAAAATTAGTTTTTAAAACTAAGACTTCAAAGACCAGATGTTTTATAAGTTATTAAGATGGTATTAAGCAAGTTTCAACAACTAATAAGCACTTAAATGAGCTAAAACAGATTATGCAAATTTTTAAGCTACTTTAAGACAGATTTAAGAAACCTTTGCACAAATGATTTCTAAACTATGACAAGGCATACATAAGCATTAAATAAAATTAATAAGCATAAACCAGCAAATAAAAAAGACAATAAGCACCAATAAGCAGTAGAACAGTAAATAAGCTAGAAATGGAAAAATGGAAACTTACAAAGGCCCTTTGCTTAAACAGGGCAAACAAATGCTCTTAGAGCTACTCTATAAGCTCTAGCTTGTATAAAACAAGCTAGTAAAAGCAATATAAGCCCTTCCCTTTTAAGCTTATCTTCCAAAGAGCTTTTTGAGTGAGTTTTTTTGAACTAGTTATTAAGCAACAAGAAACTAAAAAGTTTTCATTGCTTAAGTACAAACAGCTTATAAGAGCTTAATATAAAAGCTTATAGTCCATTTGAAACATATATGAACTTAAAAACTTGCAAACAAATTTTAAAACCAAACTTAAAATTTCATTAAACTCTTTAAAAACATTACAAGGAAAAAGGACAATAAGCTAAAATAGAACTAAAATAAGCTGAAAAGTAAAAACTAGGTGCCAACAATGGCTTATAAAGGACCTATTTATACTAAGCTAATGAAGGTTCTAGGATGTGTGTTTCTTTTGTGAGGAGAACTAAAATGTGCTTCTTGTGTGAGTGTCTTCAAATTCTCATCTTGGCCGTCCAAATTGAGTGTTCCCCAAGCTCTTTAATCTTAGCCATCAAATTTTTGTCTTGTTCCTTAGACGAATGAGCTTGCAAGGGATTGCCAAGGTGGATTTTGGTGGGATAAGGTGTGTAAAGGTGTTGGTCGACATAGGGGAGAAGAAAGGGGGATAGTGTCTTGTCTGGTAGTGAGGACAGGACACAACTCAGGGAGATGATGAATAGTGTTCGCGCTATATTTGAAGTTTGGAAAAAGGCAAGAATGGTCCCTGAGAGTGTTATATGTTATTGCAATCATAGTCCTTGAGTGGGGCAACTTTGGTCCTTGAGGTTTGTAAATGGTTTGCACCGTTAGTCCTTAAAGGACTAACGGGGTAAGGGTTAAGGGGTAACGGGAGTTATAAGTGGTGATGTTGGGATTGGGCTTGTTTTATTGGGCCGGTTAAAAAAAAGGGGAACTTGGGTTTATAAATGGCTTATGGCTTATAAAGTTTGTAAAGTATAAGTGGGTTGACCCGGGCCCACTAGGTGGGTACGGGTGGGCCCACTTTTGAGAATTTAGGTTTTCGGGTTCGGTTTTCGATGCTTTTTCTAATGCCACTTCCCGGGGTTGACTTTGACTTTGTCTTTTTGACTTCTCACGGTCTTTCCGTTCTCGTGCTCGGTTTTGTCGTTTTGGCTTCAATTTTGTCCTTTTCTTAGATATGTGTAATTAAGCATACAAATACAAATGCAAAACATACAAATACAATGTATTTTTCGTACGTTTTTGGTCATTTAAGTTCGTTTTTAGTTGTCAAAGGTATGTGTAATTAAACACATACCAAAATCCCCCATACTAAGATATTGCCGTGTCCTCACGTAATGCTATAAGTAAGCACTTAGAAAACTAAGAATCTCAATCCCCCTTGACTAATTACCTCGAAAAGTAGCTAAGTGTTCATCTAGGGGAATTAAAGAATCAATAGCTTCGAAAAGCCTAGTTTTTACCATTTTTAAAGATATATACTTATTCCTACTAATATTTTTGTATGTTTTTTTCTTTTTCTCTTTTTTTAAGCAACTAACTTATTTGACTTTCGTTATTTTCATAACTGTTAGGGATCATAGAACAAGATGCATTTCGATCCGAAAATACCCCAAAAAGGATAAATTCATCATCCCCGACTTTTCACTCGTTCCAAACCGAGCTCAAAACGAAATCACTATTAAATATCAGTTAAGATGCTAACACTACTTATATTTGCAACTTGTGAACTTTTCACTCCCGACATTTATTTTATCTTAGGTGAATGTGCCATTTTGAATTTCAACCATGGATCAACATTTTTCAAAATTCTAC
>BQNB010040827.1:0-47137 GCA_026074375.1 Tanacetum coccineum
CATGTTGGGTTTGGAGACCTGTTAAACCTAATAGTGCATCAATCACTTTGAAGAGATATGATTATGTTGATGCAAGAGGAAGATCCAGGTCTATAATGGCTTGGGTTCCCAAGAAGGTCTGATTTTCTTATGTATAGGGCAACCCAAAGACAGAATTGGAAGATTTAGTAAGGTTAAACAGCCCTGAAGACAAAAAGGTAACAAGAGCAAGAAAGACTTAGTTATAAAGCATCTGTGAAATTGCAAGATCAATTTGATGATGAAAAGAGAGTAGGAGCAGAGTTGACACAAGAAAATGACAAGTCACAACACAAGAAGTGTTTAGATACATCCTCCTAGTGAAGATAAAGCTTCTTATTAAGAAACTTGAAGATTCAGAAGATGAACATCAAGTTCAGGGGAGGATTGTTGGGATTAAGAAGCCTTTAATGAAGAAACTTGATAATTAACAAGATGAATATCAAGTTTAGGGGAGGATTGTTAGGAATTAAAGTCTTCATACTTTGTACTGCCAAGCATAATTTAGTACTGCTCAAGATACATGGAAATATGCTAAGTGTTGGAAACTGCCAGTACTAAACACTTAGTACTGCTAGAGTAAACTTAGTACTGCTAGAGTAAAGTTACTGCTGAAGGAGTTAAGACTGCTGGTGAAGACTGAAGAAAATATTTTAAGTAGTTAGTACTGCTAGCACAAAAGTTACTACTGCTAGTGTTAGTTACTACTGTTAGAGTAATATTGATGCTGCTCATCCAAAGTTAATGCTGCTAGTGAATATTGTTATTGTGAAAACCTATAGAATCTTTGAAGCTCTAGGTTGTTTAGACCTTTAATCTAGGATAATGATAACATAGGCGGAATATTCAAACATAGAATCAATATTATCATAACAAGGTTTTACCAAACATTCACCACAGCCCCAATATTATTTGATCAAGATAATACGGTTACATCAATGAACTGTAGAAGGGATCAAGGAAAACCTTGATTACCTGTTACAGTTCATTGATGTAACCGTATTATATTGATCAAATAATATTGGGGCTGTGGTGAATGTTTGGTAAAACCTTGTTATGATAATATTGATTCTTTGTTTGAATATTCCGCCTATGTTATCATTATCCTAGATTAAAGGTCTAAACAACCTAGAGCTACAACGATTCTATAGGTTTTCACAATTGGTATCAGAGCCTCGTGTCTCCCGATCTAGGATCTACAAGGTTTACAAATCGAATAAGGTATGATTCTTTTGATTTTCGGTGATTTATTCTTTATCAAGTTCGATTTGTATTTGGGGTTTTGTCATGATCCAGTCTACTCTTTCAAGACAAATATGAAGGTTGCTGCTGTTACTGATTCTAATTAATAAAACCAATTAAGGTTTTAAAGCTTCTATGATTTCTGGTTACAAGCAATTCGGTGACAATAGGGTTTGCTATAAACCCTAAAAAGGTAAAAACCCTAATTCGGTAAGAAGGAAAGTGTGGGTTTCGGTTCAGAACTTCAAAGATGTGTCGTGCTTATATTAATAGAAGTTCACAAAATTGAGAGGATGTGGTTTATGCGATCTTCAAGGAATGTTTAAAACCCTAATTCAAATTGAAGTGGGGTTGATGTTCGTTTGAGTATTGATGCTCGAAAACCTAATTATAAATATGCACTCTCTTTCAACGTTTTCTGTGAAGAATCAGCGGTGGTGTGATCTAGCTTTGTGTTATATCTTTACACCATGATTGCTTCTTGTTTGTTAATTGGTTTGGTTACTGGTTTTGGATGTGCACGTATGAAGAAAGAAGTAACCCTAATTCACATTGAAGTTTGTGTGTTGTGTTCATTATTGGTTTATCACTTTATTTACTTGCTATCATCGAATCAGATCTGAGTGATCATGTGCATGTTATAAAACTTATCAGAGTTTGTGGTTCTGATGTTGTTTTGAAGAAGATAGGGTATCCAACGTGTTTAATAACAACAACAGCAACAACAAAGGATAGGTGAGTTAATAGGGTTTTCTTTATGGAGAGCAACAATAATAATGATCGTGTGGGTGAAAGAGGAAGAAAAAACTGCTGTTAACATGAATAATGATCATTAATTAGGTTGTTTCTTGGTAATGGATCATGTTCTAAATGTTACAGTAGCGACATGTGTAGTAAACCCTAATGAATAGGGATTTTTGGACGTAAATATATGGAGAGCAAGGGATAAAGGCGAATTCAAAGAGGTTCTATAGGATGTTATAATGCGTACACTGTATTGGGCTTAAAAGTTGTTATAACCATTGTTTGGGCTTCGTGATTGTTAATACTGCTCGCTACTCATCCAAGATTAATGATAAGGTACTGTTATTAGGCTTCAAGGACTTAGAACTGTTTGAAGCAAATTAAAGCTACCAAGAGTAAATTATAGCTGTTCGTGTATTTGGACTCAAAAAGAAGAGAACTATTGGGCTCAAGAATGGTTAGTATTGAATTTGGGATTATATGTTTTACTTAGTGCTGCCATTCGTTAACAATTATGCAAGGTAATATTAATGCTGCTTCATTATTTATTAATACTGTTCGGTTGGTTTAAGTTTGATGAGAAGCTTGGGATCAAAAGAATAGTGATGCTATGAAAGTTAATGCAAGCAAGTATTGTTTAAAGCTTTCGAAGAGTATTAATACTGTTGTCACGCTTATGATTAATAATGTCCAAGAAAATTTTACAACTGTTAGTTGTATCCGAGAGCAAGAGTTTATACTACTAGATGTTGCCGATATCGGACAACACACACATGAATGTTTTGGTTTTTGGATCTCGGATTGAACACGATGCTTCATTTAAGGGGAAGCTAATAATTTTAAATGTTCTTAAAAGTTTAAAAGACTTGTTTTTGGATTGTTTGAATTAATTGGTTACGGAGTTTATTTGGTATTACTTATTTGAGATTGAAATAGGTTTCACGAAGGAGTCTACTTATTTTATCTTGAAATCGGGGTTGGGTGATTATTTGGGTTTGTGTTTTATCATATCTTAAAGTGAAGTGTAACACTTTAGAGATAACTTGTTCGTGCTTAGAAACGATGTGACGAAGAATTGACAAATCTAGCAAAGGAGGTGTTGATTTTTCTTATGGTGCTCAATGCTCACATTTTGCTATCACTTTGGTTATGTGTCTCATAAAATATGAGGATAATTGTCAGATATTGCGTTCTTCCTTATACATTGGTTTAGGGTATACGTTTTACCGTTACAAGGATATACAAGATATAAGACAAATTTTGGGTTGTTTCTACTTTATCAGTATCAAGTTCCGTTATACTTAGTTTTCTCTTCATCATTGATCATAGACATAGAGCCTACAGAATTGAAGATTCAAGAAATGGTTAACATATGGGTTTCAGGGGGAAGTTTTAATGTTTAAAAAATGTTTTTGTGCTCTAAAACGAGGTGAAGGTTAAGGCTTTTACTACTGCTAGTCTTTGTTACTATTTCTAGTTTAAGTTTCTACTGCTCAAGTTTATTTATCTTAAAGACGCGTCATGGAGGGTAATTTAAGTTGTTAAAGGCTGGATTAGAAGTGTAATATTGGTTCGTAGTTGTAAAGATCAAAGTTGCATACTTTAGTCTCCTATTTGATATTGACAAAAAGGGGAAGAAGATTTGATGATTTGCAATTTGTAGATCCTTGGTAGTTTAAGGGGAAGTTTCATTCGTATATTAACTTCAGGGGAAGTTTATGCTTATTTGGTTTTGTCATTATCAACTAGGGGAAGATTGTTGGGAATTATATTTGAGTTGATAAGACAAAACAAGAATGAAACAAGAAGGACTTAAAGGAAAAGGACCTAAATCGACAATAAGAGATTCTTCAAGCTGGTGAAGTATATTCTACAAAAGATGGAAGATATCAGAAGATACTAAAAGATATGCTCAAGAAGAATAAAGATAAAGATTAAAAGATTTAGTTTCCTTATTGTATTTATTGTGTTTCCTTGTAAACCTAGATATCTCTAGTATATAAAGAGATACAGGTTATAGGTTTTAGATATCTAGAAAAACATGTGTGTGTACACAGGATCAATGTAGACGTCTAAGTTTGTGGTGTAGCCTCAAGATTAAAGTGTATTTGATCCATGTTACAGGTGGTAACATGTTCTATCTTGATCAAACAGAATTGAGGCTTAGAGTGTATGATAATAAAGAAAAACCTTGTTACAATTACATTGTTCTTATGTTTATTCCGCTGTGCAAATTGTGAACTTTGTTATTGTTAATCCTAGATAAGTTCTAATCAAACTGAGCTTAAACGATCTAAGGTTTTCTAACAAACTCCACAGGGAAGACATATTGCTTGTGCAAATTTACGTTGATGACATTATTTTTGGTTCTACGAACCCAAAACTTTCAAAACGTTTTGGAAAACTAATGCACAGCAAATTTGATATGTCTATGATGGGGGAGCTGAAATTCTTTTTAGGAATTCAGATCCACCAATCCCCTCGTGGTATCTTTATAAACCAAGCTAAGTATGCTCAAGAGATACTTAAAAAGCATGGTATGACCTCATGTGATAGAATTGGTCCGGGTTTTGACAATGGCTTATAGAATTGTTTAACTTCTTTGTCAGTAGCACAGGAAACTTTGACTTTGTTTACAATTATGTGTTTTGGTCTAGTACCCAAAATGGATTTTTGAAAGGAAACAGTTTTCTCAGATCCAGGTGTTACTGGCGGCGGTTCCATATTTATTTTGGGGGCTGCCGGATCATTAAGGGGGTCGCCCATAATTATGGGACCTCCATCAGAACACGCCTTTTTTTAGCTTTCACAAATTTTATTTTCTTAGTTCCACTAGATGATGCTTCAAATGAATTAAACCCTAAACCTAATTTAATCACCGAGAGAAGTTTTTTGATTATTAAAATTTCATTTCAAGGCAATGTGACTCTTTTCAAATTTGTTTAATCTAATGGATTCATCCTTGAGCTTTTCATTCTCAATTTAAAGTATATGACACTTTGCACAATCAAGATCAATTCCCTTGTTTTTCTCGAGTGTGGACAGTTTATCTTTTAATTTTCTAAGCTCATTTTCGAGACTGTTTCTAGTAGCTTTTAACCTTTTGATTTTGGTGATTATCTTTAGACTCATTTAGCCAGAATTTTCATATTCGTTGTATAAAGCATATATCATCAATGGATGAGTTTTCATACTAAAGTGGGAGGATTCGGAAATACTCATTTGGTGCTTGAGCTAAAGACATGTCTCATTCTTGGTATACCTTGTCATAATTATCTTCACCGCTAATCGCTCCAATGAACCTCCAAACAAATGCTCTTTGGTTCTTGTCTCTCGGTGGCTTTGGACATTCTCCAATAAGATGATTTGGATCTCCGCATCTAAAGCACTTCCTTTCACTTTTGCTGTTTTTGTCATCTCGGCTTCTTTGAAAGGTCTTTTTGTCGTTTCGAGGTTGTCTTACGAATCTACCTCTTCTCTTAAAGAACTTCTTAAAGTCTCTTACCGCCATGGCGTACTCTTCGTCTTCACGACCGTAGTGAACACTCTTTTTTCACTAGATGCGTTCTTAGCTTTAAAGCAAGAGGATTTCCTTTCAACCTTTTGCTTTGACTATTTGTAATCCTTCTTGATGATCCATCTCATGGACTTTGAGGTTTCCAATGGGCTCATCAAGAGATAGTGATGTTAAGTCTTTCGATTCTTCAATCGCCGTGACTTTTGCTCTCTATTTAGGATGTAGAGCCCTAAGAAACTTCCTTACGTAGTTCTTGCTAGAGTAACCTTCATCAAGAGCTTTAAGACTAGTAATAATAGTATTAAATCTAGCAATGCACTATATAATATATCGTCTTTGAAAATGCTGAAGTGTTCTATTGTTGAACAAAGAGGTTCGTTCTTATTATCTTGTGACTTGGTTATTACTTGATAGATGATATTAACAAAGTTTTTCCAAAAAAAAAATTTGCCGTAGTGCACATGAAAATTCGTTCATTATTCTTTTTAGGCCAAAGATTGTAAATAACCATTTTGGCTTCATTGTTTTTCGTAAGCCTTCTTTTAAGATCGTCAGTTTGATTTTCAAAAGGGACAACCTCATCAAGTTTGGTTTCTGGATTTTGAATAATAGGTTGAAGATCACCATTTGTAATAACATGCCAAATATATAGATCTTTTGATTTAACATATGTCTTGAATCTATTTTTCCAATAAATAAAACTATCACTTTCAAAAAGTGGTGGTCTTTGCATAGATTGCCCTTCTAGATATTTTCGGAATCCATAGATCATACAAGCTTTAAAATTACATTTATTTAAAAATCTTGAGTGACCAGGCTCTGATACCAATTGTAGGAAACTAGAAGGGGGGGTTGAATAGTTTACCGGTTAATTTGTTGTTTTAAAAACTTTACTTAGAAAATTGTTTGATTCGATTTGTATGTCAATCAATCAACAATATGAATCACAACTAAGATATCTAATGAAATGAACTAAGTAAATAATAATGGTATAGAGATAGAGAAAGAAACGATCAAACCGAGACATCAAGATTTATAGTGGTTCGACAACGAAGCACCTCTTCGTTCCTACTCCACTCCTCGAGTACTCCACTCGAGATTTCACTTGTCAACAAGCTCCCTTTAGGAAAGAAAAAACGTTTCACGTCGCTTAATTTCTTTTTCGACACTAAGCTAGATGTCGAGTTCTAATCTTAGCTAGAACCAATCTAAGACTTCACTAAATATTTATACACTCACAAGATCTATATACCCTTGGATTAATACACAATCCAAATCACACCAATATACAATCTACACTATTGGATCTATACACAATCCAATTAACAAAACAACACAAAGTAAATGTTAATGAAGATATGTGATCTGAGAAGGTAAGAGAAAGATCACCTTGATAACAATCGTATGTAAGAAAGAATCGTTAGTTCTTCTCATTGCATTGTTTTAGGACTAGAACTAGAAGTTCTTCATTAGCCTATGTGGTTGTATAATACTTATGTAATCACAAGTATATACGTGAGAGACTCTAACACTTGTTTAGGCGGAAACTAAACAACGTAATATAAAGAAGAACAAATATAAACAATGATCCTCTATGGATCTTTCTATTGATAATAAATTGTTTTTGTGCTTTTGTAATCGGTGCCAAACCCTAATGCTAAAGGTTTCTTTTATAGAGAAGAAACCCTAAATTGGTCAACAAGAAAACTAAAATCACGTAAGAGAACCCTAAATTGGTCAACAAGATAAACTAAAATAACGTAAGCGTTATACATCAAAATCTCTTCCTAATTTTCAATTCCTTTTATTAATGAGATATTCTATAATATAATTCCTTAATTACATTATTACGTCAATAAAATATCAATAGCAGATTATATCTCTGTCACAGAAACGAGAACATGACCAGCAGAAACATAATCAGCAGGAATGCTACTTGAACTGTCAGCAGGAACATTATCAGCAGGAATGCTACTTGAACTGTCAGCAGGAACGACTTAATGCTATCAGCAGAAACGAACATCTCTAACAGCAGAAACGACACTTAGTCGTTTTTAATTTGTCCCAACAATCCTCCCCTAAACTTGGTTTTGACTCTGTTAATTCCAAGTTTCTAGATAGATCTTCGCGAAGCAAGAGGATTGAGTAACAGCAGAAACAAGTACCAGCAGATACAAGGTAACCAGCAGCAACCAAGCAACAGCATGAACTCGATGAACAGCAGAATCAAATGAGGCAGCAAAATCTTGAATCAGCAACTTCCAGTCTTTGCAGCAACAGCAACATTGACAAGTATGTACATCAAATCATAAAATTGCAGTCTATTCTCATCACTTCCAGGTGTGTTAACTCCTGTGAGAGGTGAATCATTGAAAAATGTAAATGGATTTGATGTCTCTTTACCAGTTAGCCATTAACTCTGGAGTAGTCAGTTCTTTGGCCACCAGAAAGGTGTATGTCCATGGTCAACTGAGAACCATTTCAACTCTCAGTACTTAAAACATCGGTGAGTTGAATACCATATGGTTTTTGGCAAACCATTAAAGCCATCAACGGATTTGATATGCCTTTACCTGTAGCCGTTTGCTCAGGGCTAGTCAATCCTTTGGCACCTAGAAAAGGTAAATTCCATGGTGGATTGAGAACCATATCAACTCTTTGTACATGAAACTTGGTGAGTTGATGGACCATCCACTTTTTGGTAAAGTGTCAACCATCTAATATGGATTTGCATGTCTTTACCATAAGCCATAATCTTATGGACTAGTCAACTCTTCATACACAGAGTAATATGGTGAGTCGATAACCATACAATTTTTAGTAAATTGTCAACTATAAACGGATTTGAGAAGTCTTTACCAAGAGCCGTTTGCTCCTGGACTAGCCATTTTTCATCCCAACAGGAATATGGAAAATGAATACCATCCAAGTTTTGGTAACCTGGCAACCAACAACGGATTTGAGTTACACACCAAAGCCGTTTGCAATGGTGAGCCGGACTCTTTCTCGGCTGTTAACCATGGTGAGCTGAAAACCATTTGTCGTGCAGTGCAAGCACTAACACCAAAATTATACAACACGATACTATCAGTATAACACTAACTAAGAGTAAACTTTTGTTTTTTTTTTTTTAAAGAATAATACTAACGAAACTAGTGAAAACAAACACTGACTAATACACAAACTTACATAGGAGCAGAGGCAAGACACTCATAGGATTCCCGCAAGCCATCCTGAATCGTCTGAATAATACTTCCAGCAACCACAACATCCCGACAGTATGAGGGTGGAACTGTGAGCCTGTGGCGTAACATCCTTTTAAGCAGTGGAGCCCGAGTCGGATAAAACTTGTCCACAAACATATACACAGTTTTCCCATTCGTTAAGTCCAGTACATGAACAGAGCTCTTGGGATATAATCTCCAACCACTCACAACCCATTCATCTTGTGTTCTCCAAAAATCTTCCACATCATCAGAATGAAGGGACTGACACAACAGATTGACGTCTCTCCAAAGGTCTAAACCAACATCTACATCTGGATTGAGCCGAAAGTACCTGTTCATCCGTCGACGTAAAAGAAGGAGATCCTCACGATAGACATGAGGCAGCAACTCTTTCAGGTAGAAAAAGTTTTTGTGCCGTCGATTATCCTGATAATACACATGATAATAAGTGTTACGAAGCGGGCAACGCACAATCTCCCAATCTTTAAATGCTCCATACGGAATAGGGGGAATATAATCCTCTATATCATCATCACTCTCACTCTCAGAACTGAGGAAGTCGTCAACTGGTCTATCCCACAAAGAGGTATCACTTCGCACCCCACGATGTTTACTACGAGACCGAGGAGGAGAAGAGGCAGAATCAGTAATGGGTTCAACCTTTACCCGTGGATCAACAATCTCATCATCTGGGAGTTTGTCCACAACCACAACACCAGCACCAGAAACATACTGACCCCGAAAGAGTATCTCAGCTAGCACTTCATCATCCGAGTCAGGGTCAACAGCAACGCGAGACATACCTATCTGCTCGTCCTCATCACTTTTCAAGAAAAACTCATTAATACCTCCTGATGTGGATGCAAACAGAACATCAATTGGTATGTGATCAGTTGAAACAGGTGACGAGGAAGAACTATCAGCAGAATCTGCAAATAGTGACACTCCACTCTCACGGTGTGAACCAGCAGAATCCATTGCTGCTGAAGTGGAGACAGTAGAATCAGGAACACCAATTACACCACCAGCAGTAGTGGGAGCAGCAGAACCAGATAAAGGAGCAGCAGAATGAATATGTGAGCAGCACAAACTATTCAGGCAGCATGAATATATTCAGCCAGCAGAAAGAGTCATCCAACAGCAGAAATCATGCACACAGCAGGAACAGACACCCTATCAGCAGAAATGAATCCACCAGCAGAAGTATGCCCACCAGCATGTACACGGAATCAGCAGCAGAATCCATAGCTACCAGCAGAAACAAAGCACCACTAGCAGAAACCAATCTTCCAGCAGAAAGGATAACTACCAGCAGAATCATAGTACAACCAGCAGAAACCAAACTTTCAGCAGGAAGGATAACTACCAGCAGAAACATAGAACTACCAGCAGAAACCAAACTTTCAGCAGGAAGGATGTACAACTAGCAGCAGTATTGACTACCTGCAATCACAAGAAAATAGTATCCCACAAAACACCATATCTAGCTACGATAAAGTTAAAAAAATACAAGTGTACAACAACAAGCCTCCCCTTAGGCTTATACCTCCCCTCATTTCACGAAAGAGGGATTCACCATCCCAATATGGACCACTAGATACTCAAATCTTGGTCCATCAAATGCCTTGGTCAGTAAATCAGCCACATTATCATCTGTGTGAATCTTCAGCACCTGTATCAAGTTCTTCTCATTGGCATCTCTTATAAAGTGATGCCGAATCTCAATATGCTTGGTCCTCTGATGAAAGACTGGGTTCTTCACAATGCATATGGTGCTCTGGTTGTCAATGAAGATTTTGGTATTCATGAAGTTGAATCCATAATCCAGCAACTGGTTCTGAATCCAGAGTACCTGTGCACAGCAGCTAGCAGCAGCAACATACTCGGCTTCTGTAGAAGAAGTAGCCACAATAGTCTGCTTCTTGCACTGCCATGAAATTAACCGTCTGCCCAGAAATTGACATCCACCGGTAGTGGATTTCCGGTCACCATGAGAACCAGCATAATCACTGTCACTGTAGGCTTCCAACTGAAAGGGAGAATCTTTAGGATACCACAAGCCGAGTTTTGGTCGCCCTTTGAGATACTTGAAAATCTTCTTGACAGCATTCAGATGAGATGTCAGTGGAGTAACTTGATGTCTGGAACAAGCACTAACTGCAAACATTATGTCCGGTCTTGAAGCTGTGAGATACATAAGTGAGCCAATCATTGATCGGTACAAATGTACATTCACTGGAGGATCAGTTTCATCTTTCAATTTGGTCTTAGCAGCTTCATAAGGTGTTGTTGCAGTTCTTACAGATTCCATGTCGAACTTAGTAAGCATGTCTGTAACATACTTGTCTTGGCTGATAAAAATACCATCAGGCAACTGTTTCACCTGTAGACCTAAGAAGAAAGTCATCTCTCCCATAGCACTCATTTCAAATTCACCTTTCATCAACACCTCAAATTCATCACACCAGGCTTGATTGGTTGACCCAAAAATGATGTCATCCACATAAACCTGGACCAAGAGTATATCCCTGGAATCTTTCTTGATGAACAGTGTCTTGTCAATAGCACCTCTTCTGTAATTGTGTTGTAACAGAAAAGCAGACAATCTCGCATACCAAGCTCGAGGTGCTTGATGAAGGCCATACAAAGCTTTAACCACTCTGTATACATGCTTTGGGAAGTAAGGATCTTCAAAGCCTTTAGGCTGAGTGACATACACTTCTTCTTCAATTTCTCCATAGAGAAAGGCACTCTTAACATCCAGCTGATATACCAGAAAGCCCATGTAAGAGGCAAAAGCCAAAAACAGTCTGATTGCCTCTATTCTGGCCACTGGTGCAAATACCTCATCATAATCAATGCCCTCCTCTTGTCGGTGTCCCTGTGCAACCAACCTCGCTTTATTCCTTACAACAATTCCTCTGGCATCCCTCTTGTTTTTCAAAATCCATTTTGTCCCTATTGCATGTTTGCCAGCAGGTAAAGGGACAAGTTTCCATACTTGCTGGTTGATGAACTGTTGCATCTCTTCTTGCATAGCATCAACCCAATCAGGATCCTCAAGTGCTTTAGCTATACTAGTTGGTTCTAACTGAGAAAGGAAGCAAGCAGACAGACAATGAAGTTGGTCTGTATGATTGGTCCTTTGTTGATCTTGAATATATCCAATGAAAGCACTTTCACCAAACTTGGATTTTTGAGCTCTGCTTCTTGTCAGAACTGGAGACGCAAGATCACCAAGAATCTGAGACTGAGGATGAATGGTGTTCACCCTTTTTGTAGGAATTGGATTCACGTCCACAGCAGGTGCTAAATTTGTAAGAGTAGCACGAAAATCATTATCATAAGAGGAAGATGTGAAGATGCCAGATGAGAGTTGATCCTTGCACACATCAGAGGGGACTGGAAATCGTGTAGTGTTTTCACTCGAGCCCAAGACTTGACCAGGAGGAAGTGTAGACTCATCAGCATGTACAGGAATGAAGTCAGCAGAAACAGATGTACTGGCAGCAGGATCTCCCTGAGCAGCAAGATCACCCAGAGCAGCAGGATCACCCAGAGCAGCAGGATCATAACTACCAGCAGGTTGAAACGGACCAGCAGGATCACTACTAGCAGAAGTAGTACCAGCAGAAACACTACCAGCAGGATCCCTATCAGCAGAAACATCTTTGTTTTGAATTTTAGCTTCAGCTTGACTTAATATGTCTGCTGTGGTTTGTGAGAACAAATAGCCATAACGTGCAGCGGCGTCCTTAGCTTCATATTCTTGTCGTTGAAGTTTAGCAAGCTCTTCTGCAAAATCGGCATTGCGTTCCATAACACTAGAACCATTGCGTGATGAAGGACCTGCAAAACTGGTAGAAGGAAATGAAGGAACCACGATCACTTGCTCATCCACTTCGGAATCGGAATCATGAGCATGTGTACCTGCATCAATGTTAGTTTCTTGGGTACCTGCAGGTTTGTCAGACTTGAAATGAGTATAGCCTAATGAATCAGTTAAATAGTCAAGGTCAAAGTACCACTCATGACCAATTCCCTGAACATTAGGTTTATCTTCTAAAAATCTCAGATTTAAGGTTTCCTCTACCCTCTTGTGAGTTAAATTATATACCCTGTAGGCCTTGCTATTTGAAGCATAACCAACAAGATAGCCTTCATCAGCTTTACCCTCAAATTTACCCAAATGGTCACTTGTATTAAGGATAGTTACTTGACACCCAAAAGGTTTAAGATGACCTATCTGAGGAACCTTCCCAGATATCAATTCATAAGGTGTTTTGTTATGGGGATTAGTAATAGACACCCTGTTTAAAACATAGCAAGCCATGCTAACAGCCTCAGTCCAAAACATGGTAGGTAATTTAGAGTCAGCCAACATGGTTCTAGCAGCCTCTATAAGAGTCCTATTTTTCCTCTCAGCAACCCCATTCTGTTGTGGGGTTCTGGGATTACTATAGTCCCTCTTAATTCCCTTGACCCCACAGAGTTCTATAAGATGTGCATTTTTGAACTCTGTCCCATTATCACACCGTATTCCTTTAACCTTTTTATTGAGTTGGTTTTCTATTAAGGCAATAAATTCTTTAAGGACATAAAATGTTTCATCCTTAGTACCCAAAAAGAAAGTCCAAGTAAACCTGCTAAAGTCATCAGTAACCACTAAGGAGTAGTACTTCTGGTCAATACTCCTTATATTGGTAGGACCAAAAAGGTCCATGTGCAGCAATTGCAGAGTTTCAGTAACGAGTCTCACAGCAGAAATAGACTTGTAAGAAGCCTTATGTTGCTTTCCTTTGTTGCAGGCAACACAGTTGTGTTCATTGGTAAACACCTTGAGAGGTAGCCCATCAACCAAACCTTCTTTTGCTAACTTGTTGATTGTTTTGAAGTTCACGTGAGCCATCCTTCTGTGCCATCTGGTGGATTCATCCAAGGATGCTTTTGCTACTAAACAAGTAACATTTTGGTCTGGTTGTAGATCGGAGATGCTGAAGGTGTAGAGATCATGTTCCCTAGGAATTCTGAGCACCACCTGACTTTCATCAGGTAATTGAAATTCTTCTGTAAGCACCAAACAATCAGTGTCTGTGAAGAGAACTTTGTTCTTTTTATCACAAATTTGTGATACAGAGAACAAGTTAAAGTGCTGCAGCTCTTCTACATAGTAGACATTTTCAAAGTCAAGCTTTGATGTCCGTATGGTGCCTTTTCCTGATATTCTACCATCTCCACCTCCAAATTTGACAATGCCTCCCTTGATCTGCACAAAATCATCAAGTTTTTCCTTGTTTCCTGTCATACTTCTTGAGCAACCACTGTCAACTATACCTATGTCATTATCTGTACTAGGATCACCCTACAAATCATACAACAACACCATTAGTACACTTGAGAGACCCAAGCCAATTCTGACTTGAGCCTGCCTTGTGGATCATTAAGTGTGAAACCATGTGGATTGATGAGATCCACCATTACTCTTGGAACCCCAAAAATGTGGTCTTTTATTCCTCCAAGAGTAACCTGCTGAGGTCTTAACAGCAGTACCCCGTCGTCCCTTATTCATATACATAGGGTCATATAAGTCAGGCAAATACATATTATTAAAATATACAGATGATGGTCTGAAATATGGTCTAGCAGCAGGATTAAGCCAACCAGCAGAAACTGGTCTACCAGCAGAAACAGTTGCTGGTCTTTTAGACCAACCAGCAGGATGTGGTCTATCAGCAGAATTGACTGCTGGTCTGTTTCTACTAGCAGCAGGATCAGATCCACCAGCAGTAACTGATGCTGGCGAATTCCTACTACCAGCAGGAACAGATGCTGCTTTAGATTTACAAGGGACAGAATCTACACAATTATAAAAGTCACAATCTTTAATCAAATGCAATTTACTGCCACAAACAAAACATTTCTTAACACGCACAAAATTGTTTTTACACACATTCCTATTGTTCATTCCACTTTTATTACAAATAATCCTAGGAGATTTCACATTCTCCGAACAAGAAAAACTAGGACTGCCAGTAGTGGAATTTGGGTCTTCAACATCAGACTCTGGCAAAGTCTGGATATCAACAGCAGGTGGGAAGTCTTTGGTCTTGGTCTTGAGGCTTGAATCACAGGATGCATAGGTCGCTGAGTCTGAAGACTTGTCACTGTTATCACAAGAGACATCGTGGTGTTCTAGAAGGTTGGAAACGCGGGTCATTAGATCTGAAATAGAATCAGAAATGTTGTTATCAGACATTTGAACCATAACTTACCTGTGTTTCCTCAATGTCAGACTGGTATGGGCTGGGCATATAAGTTCCAGTTATAGGAGGAGGAACAGCATGCATTTCCCCAGCCTTGACAAACGTTGAGTAAAGAGGTTTAACCTCCTTCTCAACTGGGTCTGAGTAAAAGACACTAGGTGTGGACAAGTCAAACACTTCATCTACTCCAAAGTACGCTTGAAATCCTAGACCAACCTTAGTTCTTGTAGACATAGAGCTATCGATCAAATTTTTTAAGTTCTAGAAATTCCTTCCATTTTTCAAATCTATCTAATGGTCGCTTCAAAACTTAACTTCCCAGTCTTTCTTTTCTTTTGTGCCTGATCAAGTAATTTTTCCAGTATAACTCAGTTGTTAGTGTGTTTTCTAGATTAGGCAGATAAAACCTAATCTTTTCTCTAATGCAATCGAGTTTTATGATACCACTCTTTTTGTGATTCTAAAGTTTTAACCGCATGCTGAAATCCTGAACTTACTGTAACACATTATATAAATCTATCAAGATTAATATACATATGATTAAGAATATTAATCTTAGAATCACAACCAAAGGACAATTTTGTACCTTAGAGAAATCCCATCATAGCAAACTCAGCAGCACATCAAAGCATCAGCACGATATCATCATGAAAGCCAGCATCATCCTAATTATACCTTCACAACTGCCCAGTCGTGTTTTTCTGCTGCATGAACAGACAATTCACCATGGAATCACGAGACCAAAGCTTTTGGATCGTCTGTCTTAACTTCTGTGACCTAAAAAGCAGAGTACCTAGCCTTATCATCAACTGTCTTCACATTACACTCCTTGCAAAATGTCCCAATTTGAAGACATTTGGAACATCTTACTTTTCTTCTGTCAAATCTGGCAGGCTTGCTGATGTTGTAGACATTTTTCGTCCTCCCTTCTTCTCAAAACCCTGTTAATCTCAAGAGAGCATAGCCATTTGCACTTTAAGACCATCTCATTCCATCACCCAACTGTCAACCTGGTCAAAAGTCTTCATAATCATATCTTGATTTGTTCATTCTCACACACAAGAATGCAGAACACATTCCCATTACGTTATCAGAACGACAGAAGTCCTGAGGAAACTGATGGAACAATACGCTGCCGGACCAGATAAGTAGCTTTGAGCCAGAACAACAGTTCCAATGAAAGCAGAATGAGTGGTGAGCAGCAGCAACTTTTCACAACATAACTTATGAACCAATTCCTGAACATAAGTTCAAGTGACCTATTTGTTAACTGGTCACAAAACTCATGACTCAAGGTCCACCTCTTGTTTTTAAGTGCCAAAGCAACTTGCGACCACGAAGAAGGACGGGCTTCTTTATAAACTTCAGGTTGATGGCCATTCATTGTCCTGGCCTGCCTGCACTTGATTCAAATGACTCAGAATCTCTGAATCTCATAACCTTTATGTAGGACTTCTTCTGTCCAGAGAATTCTGCAAACTGTTGTTTAAGCATAGTCCTTCTTCATCTCATCCGACTCTTCAATCCCACCAAACAAGCTTGACTGCCATCCAAACCCTTGCATCATCATAGAAGATGAAAATCAGGCATATGGACTTCAGGTAGACATGAAGCAACAAGGTTCTCAACCTTATTTTCCCTTGTACAGCCAACATGTTCATCAAGAGAAACAGGAGGATGAACCATTTATTTCCCTTTTGCATCTTCCCAACGCTCTTAGGACTGTTCCTTTGCTGAACAATTCCTCAAAGATTATGAACAGCATTCTGTAACCATTACTCAACTTCATAGCCCATAACTATATTTTTCCTTCTCTAGATAAGGAAATTTTGCATTGTTGGCAGAGAATAGTGGCTGTTGTGGAACTGTTGATAACTGTTGTGACTGGACATAATAGGGACGCTGACGCAGTCGGTGGTTTTGAGTGTAAACAGCAGTTGAGAGAATTAGGCATCGATGAATAGGGTTCAGGCATGAAGTATCATCTTGAGTGAATGAAAAGGTGAACAGATGTATTATGGGATGAAGGTATCATCTTGAGTGAATGATAGGTGCACAGATGAATTAGGGTAGAATTACGTAAAGGGTGACTAGTAGGTATAGAGAGGCAAGGGCTCCTGACATAATTAAAGATTATAGAAAACAAGTTTTGATGTGGTAACTTACGTAATTCTTCTTTACAGGAGCTCTCTCCGCTCTGATACCACTTGTTAAGGATCTTGAACTAGATAGATATTCTATCCTTTGAGAATGTATAGTACTTAAGTAATACAAGCACATAACGTGAGAGACTCCCAGCAAATATTTAAGCGGAAACTAAATAATTCAATAAAGAAGAACAAATTTGAACAACGCTCCTCTATGGATCTTTCTATTGATAAAAATTTATTTTTGTGCCTTTACAATCGTGCCCACCCAATGCTAAAGGTTTCTTTCAAGAGAAGAAACCCTAAATTAGTCAACAATAAAACTAAATCTCGTAAGAGATATACATCAATATCAATCACTTCCAATTTAATCTCATTCCTATATTAATGAATTAATACCAAGAAATATAACTATAATTCCTTAATTACAATTAATTAACGACAATCAATTACAACACAGATTCTATCACTGTCAGCAGGAACGAGAACAAGTCCAGCCAGAAAACTAATCAGCATGAATGCTATTTAAACTGTCATCAGAACGAATTAGTGCTATCAGCAGAAAACAAATATGACCTAACAGCATAACGACCCTTAAGACGATTGTAATTTGTCCCAACAGTATATATATAGATATTTTTCACTTGGAAAATATCTATCCATCACTCTCTATTATTTCAAAAATATCTTTTTTCTCTTTTTTCTCTCAACACAATCTCTCCTACCTCCCTATAAACCATTATCTCTTTTCTAGTTTCTTGGTTCGATCCGTGTTGTGTAATATGAAGTGAAAGTGTAAATCAGGATCCGACAAACAAGATCCTCTAAATGAGCTAAATGATTTAGCAAACAAGAAAAGGAAAAAGAAAAAAAAAGAAAAATTGGTGACTTAAAAAACCATCCAGGTCAACCAAGAAACCTAAGTCATCAGTTCAGCATGAAGAAGATGTTCATTGAGCAACAAGAACATTAAATGTTATAATCTTTTGTATTAACTATATCTCTTGTGATTGAAATGTAATGAAAGTTCATAAAAGTAATTATCAGTTTATGTTGTTAAATGTTTATCAGTTTTGTAAGAAGAAGTTGTTTTGCTCATTTACTACTGATTTTAAGTTAGGCTATTTGTATATTTCAAGTAGGTAGAATTGTTGGGATCATTTGCTGAGCCCTTGAGTTCTTAGTAGATTTAAACATAAAATCCCCTAAGTTTTACTCAAGCTGAAGTACTTCAATTGGAGTCGCTGAAGTTTCTTTAGCTTCAGCTCTTTAGGTCCTTAGAAGATTGGGAAGTATCTTCACTTCAGTTTATGCAGCGGATCAGAAACTGAAGAAGGCCTATGTAAAGAGCTTCAGTTCAGCTTGGTTGACAATTCCAAGCTGAACGTTGTCTATCTCTTTAACAGAAGTTTGAAACATTTTTGTTTCACTTTTAGAAGCTTTGAAAGGCGAGAAACAGATTGCTTTATGTCAAAAGGAATAAAGCAATCTCCTTGGGAAAAGGTACTTCTAAAGTTGGTATAGAAGTACAACAACTTTTCTTAAAGGAATGTACCTGGTACTTTAGAGCACGTCTACATTAAATGGTATCTCAACCATCAATTAGATGCATGACACGCGTACTAGGTTAACTTGTAAACCCTAATCCCTTTGCCTATAAAAGGAAAGGGATTCCCAGAGTGAATGTCATCTCTTCTAATTAATGTGATACACATCGAAGAGTTCATTTTATCCTCAAACAAACTGAAACGGTACTACTAAAAGTTGAAGCTTAGTTTAGTCATAAAAGTTTGTTTCTTACTCTCTTAAACTTTGTTATAGTTTAAGTTCAAGGAGATAACACCTCAAATTGTCTTTCAACCACCTTGCAATCCGCAAGCAAGGTTGTCATAGATTTCTTTCTTTGATTTTAAATAAAACTATACGTTGAAAAGTTAATTCTATTGTTTTAAAACTTGCTCTTTATACTGTTCATATATATCTGTTTAAAACTCACTTTGTTGTCATGGAATATGAGTAGTTTAACTTGATAAACCTTATATCACATTCAAATGGACCAACACAATCCATGAAAGATAACCAAGTGTGGATTTTGGTTGCTCTTCCTCCTAATGGTCAAACTGTTGAGAGTAAATGGCTTTTCAAGAAAAAGACTGACATGGATGGCAAGGTACACACCTTTAAAGCTCGTATGGTAGCAAAAGGGTTATACCAAACCTACGGTGTAGATTATGGGGAAACCTTCTCTCTTGTTGTAGACATTAGAGCTATAAGGATTCTTTTAGCCATAGTCGCGTACTATGACTATGAGATTTGGCAAATGGATATCAAAACCGCCTTTTTAAATTGTCACCTAAGCGAGGAAATAATATGGTACAACCTGAGGGGTTTGTAAATCCGAAACATCCCAACAAAGTATGAAAACTTCAACGTTTCATTTATGGATTGAAGCAAGCATCTAGAAGTTGAAATAAGAGTTTGACGAAGTAAATCAAGAAGATTGGTTTTACACAAAATCGCTGATGAGCCATGTGTATATCGGCAAAGCTAGTGGAGTAGTGTTGTTTTCCTAGTCCTTGTAATGTCAATTGACATATTACTTAATGGAAATAAACGTTACATGCGCAAGAAGTTAAATCTTGGTTTTAAGTGGTTTTCTATAAAAGACTTAAGAGAAGCAGCATACATCCATGGAATCAAGATCATACGTGATAGATCTAAGCGGTTGATTGCTCTTAGTAAAAGTGCTTATCTAGAGAAAACCCTAAATAAATTTAAGATGGAAAACTCCAAGAAGGGGTATACTCCAATGATAGAAAAGCCTGACTATAGTATGTCTCAAGGTGCTAAAACACCTAATGAGGTACAACGTTTGCGGAGAGTTCCTTATGCTTCGGCTATAGGTTCAATCAAGTATGCGGTAAGATGTACTAGACCCTGATGATGCCCTGTTGCATAAAATTTATGTAGTCGTTTTTAGCAAAATCTTAGAGAGATTCATTGGACTGCTGTTAAAACTATTCTTAAGTATTTGAGGAATACTAAAGATATAGTTCTTGTGTATGGGGCAAAACCTGAAGCTGAGCTGAAAGTATCTTGTTATGCTGATGCTAGTTTTCAAACTGATAAGGACGATACCAAATCCCAAACAGGGTATGTGTTCGTACTTAATGGTGGAGCCGTGGACTGGAAGAGTGCCAAACAAAGCACTACTGCTATGTCTTCTACAGAAGCTGAGTTTATTGTTGTTGCTAAAGCATCAATGGAGGCCGTCTGGATGAGTTAATTTATTGATGGACTCGGAGGTGGCATGCCATCGAATAAAAGATCTAAAGAGATGCTATTGACAAGAGTCTGCAATAGTAATCACCGATGATCCCAAAATCTTGAAGGGAGCCAAACATTCTCAAAGGAAATATCGCTACATTCGTGAAGGAATTCAAGAATGTGAGATTATCCTTAAGAAAGTTCACACAGATGACAACGTAGTTGATCCGCTGACAAAACTAATGCCAATCAATAAGCATTATGAACATGCTAGGGCGATTGAAATTGTTCCTGCTAGTAGTCTCATGTAAATCTGTGATGTATTAGTTAGTATTTGGATAATGGGATGTTATTTTAATAAATGAATTAATCTATGTGGTATATTGTTTTCATTTCATAATGATTATGTCCTATATTTGCATGTTTATATCCATTAATGACTTGTGGCATTCTAAAACTATGTCTATTACCAGTTAAGAATATGGGAGTATTGTTGAGTTAACGTAAATGTGAGTGTTTAGTTATATTCTGGAGAATATGTAAAGTTAATTCTGCCAACTTTACATGTTATTCAATGTGATTGAATATTGGATACCCCACCTGTGTAGATCACTTTATGGATCGGCGTCATTGGGTACATTACACACATGGTGAAAGTTATGCTTATCCTTAAACTTGAGATGCGAGTGGTTTTTGCATGTATGGATAGCATTTCTTGATTGTAGTCTAACACTATACTGTCAAAGGGTAGTTATAAGGACTATTTTCAAAATGTTTTTTTTTTTTTGAAGTACATGAAAGGACACTTGTAGTCGAAAATTAGGATTATTGTATCCTCACTTGGAGTGAGAGTAAAAAAAAGATACTTACTGGGCCTCTCGTTGGGTTGATCAGATATTTGCATGGTCGTTCCCAAAGTGTAGTTAAAATTATTCTTTTTATGTTTGGTGATCTGAATCAATATAGATGCGAGAAACAGAATCGTTAAACAATAGAATGACTATTGATCCATATCCATATTTAAAATTGTATCTGAAACAAAGAGATAGGACTAATTGAAACCATTGAAGGCTGGGTTGTTTTTACCAAAAACAACATACTCAGGTATTTCTAGGAGCATTGATGATGTTTCTAGACTATTTGTCAATGTTAGTATGTTATATCACATGAGTGAGACATTCGCAAGTGGGAGCTCTTGGTTTGTGTGCATGTCATACAAATATTTATACAACTGGAAATATGTGAGCCTACGGGGTCACACACATTTACACTTAGATATGTAATGTTTATAATAATATATTGGTATATTTATTATTTATATTAATATATGAATCAACGATGGAACACTAACGGTCGTTAATTAGTTCGTTAAGAATAATTAACAAATAAGGCTTTTTAATTAATGGGTAATTAAATGTAATTAACCATAAATAAAGGAAAAGTCAAAAAGTCAACACCAAGGGGTGTTGGAGCTTTGTTCAACCGGCCATATAGCCCAAGGGGAATATGGGTTAGGTTTTGAGCTATCTTTTCCTCCAAGTTAGGTATTTTAGGTAAACCCTAATTCACCTAGTATATAAGGAGGACCCTAGAGCTCATAATTCTCCATCATTCTCTTCTTTTCTCTTGTGGTCGACGCCTACAAACACCCTACGTAAAGGAGTTTGGTTTCTTTGACTACTTCTAGTGTTCACTTGTTCGTTGGTTGAAGAACTAGCATTCGGGTGATATCGTTTGACGTGTAGTGTGGATACACATAGAGGTTACTTACCTTAGTAACTCATAGTGGTTTTTGGTCGCACATTATTACACACTTGCATGTACTCAAAGACGCTTGCGTTTCGACACTAGCTTGATTGCTAGAGGTATGTTTCCTTATTTATGTTTTTTATGTGTTAATTATTTATGCTATATGTGATTTATTTCCGCTGCGCAGCTCGTTTAATATTAATGTAATATTAGGTTATTTAGATAACGATTTCCAACAAAAAATGCCCTGCGCAACATCAAAAGAGGACCAATATCACCCGACACATACTCTTCTGCGACATCCTCGGGGTACTCATCATAAACAAGGGCAGAATCCGAAATCGGGGAAGAAGTCGAAATCGGGTCAGAATTCGACTCTTGAGCCTCCGTAAAAAGTCCACGATTCACAGGTTTCGGATTTCGACAATCTGATTCCCGATGACCAAACTCACTGCAATTAAAATTGTTCAAGCCTCCGCTAAGACGCCCTTGAGGGACGTTGGGAGGACCACGAGTAGGGGTAGGGGTCTGGGGGCAGCCTGGGAGCGAGGTGTTAGGGCAGAAAAGCTTGTAGCGCCAGTCGAAGGGGGTGTTGGTGAAACCCACCAGGTTTATGACGATTCAACTGTTTTTTTGCTTGAGAATCACGTTGATGCGCCTTACCAACTGTCAACGGATCAAACATATTAAGAACATCCTTGAGTTGAAGACGAAGACCACCAATATAGTGAGATACCAACTGAAAAAGCGATTCATTAAGATCAAGCCGCGCAAGGGACTCATAGAAATCTGTTGTGTACTCATCAACATATCGAGTTCCCTAACAAAGATATTGAAAGAGCTGGTACAATTATCTCTCAAAATTGTAGGGTAAGAACCCAGATCTAGCATGTTTCTTAAACTTTTCCCAACTTGAGATCTTAGACTTACCACTGCGAACATGAATCTGTTTTAACTGTTTCCACCAAGCATGTGCACGACTACGTAGACGAATCACGACAAGAGGCACACAACGATCATCGGGGACATTCTTGAAATCCATAATTTCATTAGCTTGGGAAAGCCAATCAATAAAGTCCTCTAGTTTGAGAGAGCCAGCGAAAGTAAGGATCTCGACCTTGAAACTCTGCTCCCAACGGTTGGCAGAACGTTCCTTAGATCGATTTAGGAGAGCACCAAACGGGTTTTTGTCCGTAACAGTCACATCGTCCTCATGACGGTGTACGTTGACAAATTCATTCATTCGTTCAGTCAATAATTCAACCTGTCGCTGAAGATCAACGTTTTGCCTGCGTAGGGCATCAACAAGAACATCATCAGCACCATCTTGGGCAACACGGTGTTCTCGGTGGGGCGGCATAACTCATGACCGTCTAGAATATGATACCACTCTGATGCAGCGTACGTGGAGGAACAACACGAAGAATAAATTTCAACACTGATAGTTGAGGAAAACCTCGACTTTTTTTATTAATGATTACAAAAACTGACTAAAAACATCCAAGAAGTCTTTAAATAGGTAAACCTTAACCTATAGAATGTAAATAAATTTTGAAACAAAGTCCTAAAACTTTAAAAATATGACAAAACAGTCCAAAAGTGATCAAATGTGATTTTAACCCACTAAACGACCCTCCATGGCCGAACTTTGACACTTTCGCGGAAACTTCCGATGTGCCAACTTCTGCATGAAATCCTCCTCGAACTGAACTGCATCAAAAATATATACATTTAGTTCAGTTTTGATTGTTTTCTTTTATACCCTTTTAATGCTCTATCCACCCCTTGTAACCTTATCTAGCTCCTTGTTAGTTTCTTTCTTAATGCAACGTTCGAGAAAAACACTTAACAGATGCAACAAGTAAGGGGGAAGCTTATTTAGGCGGCCTTATTACTTATTTGTTTTATTTTTGCTTATGTTTCATAAGCTCACTTTTGTGGCTTATTTGAAACTTTTCGGCTTATGTAAGCTTATTATGTCATAATAAACTTATATAAGCCGAAAAGTTTCAAAATAACCCACAAAAAGTGAGCTTATGAAACATAAACTCAAAACCAAATAAGCCATAATCCGACTATATAAGCCTAAACAAGCACCCCCTTAAATGTTTGGTTAAATTCAAAATCAACCCATTTAATAATAAAATTACTTTGAATTTGTGTAATCTTATTCATCGTCAAGATGCCAAACATATAATAAGCTAACATGTGATTTCATACTAAAATTGACTGGGATTTGCACCAAATACTTATACCTCTAAAAAATATGAACTATCCAAAGATAGAACTCTTGAACAAAGGGTTCGTTTGGTAGGACGGAATAAAATGTCAAATGAATGGAATAACCGACGTAATAAATAAATAGTGTAATGTAATGATTCATTACCATTATTAATCATGCTTGGTTTGTATGATAAGACGTAATGGAATCATGATAAAAATACTAAAATGTCCATTAATGATAGGAAGTTTATTTAATATGGTTAGTTAATGGTGGAGTTTTATGTAATTTTAATTCCATTACAAGATGTAATGAAAAAAAAAGTAAGAGGCCCCTAAGGAATGATTTTGGTGTAATGGGTCATTCCTTGTAATGAATCATTATATTTCATAAATGTAAATAAACAATATTTTTTCATTCCATTGTAATAATCTTTTTCATTCCCCCTTTGATTACAACATACCAAACACTACATATGTGTTTTCAAATTATAAATCAGCTGCATACTTTTACATTTAACTCATTACGAACGAAGTACATTTTTTTCTTCCTTTCATTATATTATTATGTGTACATTTTTTTCTTCCTTTCATTATATTATTATGTGTATCGACGTATTGTATTTAGTACGTTATCATGATGAATTAAATGTAAAAGCACAATGTTACTTTATAGCTTTTACCATTTTATAATTTGTTACTAGGGAGTGTTCATCGTTTTGTCGTGGTAATTATTCCATCCGAAACAACTTTTGATTCAGCACAACATACCTCTGAATTTAAACTTATCTGTGACTCAAATCCATATATATTTGGCACATACTTGATTCAACACCAATTACACTTGAGGTTTTTCTAAAATTAAAAATATTCTTTCTGCTTGTTTTGATCCGAAGTGATCACCTTTTACATTGCTAATCACAATGAAACTCCATCTCTAAATCGATCTGATCTACTACCTTTTTCGTGTAATGATTGCTATAACCCCTGTAATTGAGATCATGATTGATCTCATAATGAGCGTGTTAGGCAATTTTTTACCTTGAGAGCATAGGGATTAGATTTGATTGTTTTTTAATATTTTATTTTCCTTTAAAACCCTAATTTTACTCAATCGAGCCCTAAATTAATTTCTTTTCATAAATTGTTTTCTTTTAACCTGAGTTCGTGTTCTTTGCTTATTGGATCTGATTGATTATGAGGAGTAACCGATCTAAGGAGGATGAGGTCCAGAGGATCTCCACGTCTGTGTTCGTCACTAATTTCCCTGAGGTGTTTTCTGCGAAGGATTTGTGGAATACTTGCAAACAGTATGGTTAGGTTGTTGATGCCTACATCCCTAATTATAAGATAAGATCGAATCTGGTAAAAGATTTTGGTTTGTACGTTTTGTTAAGGTAATGATACGAGCGCTTGGTCAACAATCTGTGTTAATTATGGTGTTGGACTACACAAACTTCATGCAAATATTCCTATATTTCAAAGAGAGCCATTGAACAAACATATTAAGTTCCTTCAGAATAATTTGGAGAGAAAAGGGGCATTGTTCAGGCTCTGGAATAACAAAAAAGGGGGGTTGTCAAACCCGAAGGTTTCATGGTTTTTGATTAGGTACGTAAAGCTAATGGGAATTTTGATCGTCGTCCATCTTATGTGGGTGTTGTTAAGCAAAAGATGATGTTCCAACAAACTAGAGATGACGATAACAAACCTTCTATTGTGCTTGATGATTCTTGTGTTCTTCAGTTGGTTGATTATTTCATTGTCCTAGACGTGAATAGTTTTGGATTTTGGTTCATTATCAAATTTGAAGATGGTCTTGACTAAGGAGGGTTTTGAAAATTTTAATCTCAAGTATTTAGGAGGATTTTGGGTTCTTATTGAATTTTGTTCTAAGCAGGCGTTGGAAAATTTTAAATCCCATGTTGGAGTTGGCTCGTGGTTCTCTTCTTTAGAGTATGCATCCAACACGTTTTTGATAGATGAAAGGTTTGTGTGGGTGAACAAATGAAGGAGTCCCTTTAAGTTTTGGACAACGACTAATACCTTTAACAAAAGTATCAAACCAAATGGGTGAGATGTTGATAGAAGAGGACAGAAAAAACGTATGTTTGAATACTAAGAGGGTATTATTTTAAAAGACTAACTCGAAAATAAACATATTCGAATCATTCAAGTCATTGTTAATGGAAAGTTTTGGATTTCGTGCTAAAGAGGAATGATGTTTGGGTTCCTGATTTCTTGGAAGACGAAGAAGAGGGAGACGAGTCGGATGAGGATACATTTGATGATGAATTTGGAAAAGATAACAGTAAAGTGAATATGAATTTTAACTCAGAAGGTGAGAGTGACAAAGAGGAGGTTCAAGAAATGATTTTCAGTTCACATAAGGTGGAATCTAAAGGGATAGACTACATTATAACGATGAAGATGTGCTTAATTCTGATGATTCTTTTAAAATATATATCTGATTAAAAACCAAAAATTGGCAAGGTATAATAATGTGTAGATGATATTTTGAATGGTTCTTAAATTACCCTCCTGTGTTCAATCTCCCATAGAGTAGGGGACAAGAAAATATTGACAAAGTTGATAAATTTTAATGGGAATGAACAGGGGTATAACGAAAATGCAAATGAACATTTAATAATGTAGATAATAATAGTAACAAGGTATGTCCATCACCGAAGGAAGGAAGACAAATGAATCTCGATGCTCATGTCAGTATAGCGTGTAAGAAGGCCCTAAAACAGGAGGTTCCTATTTGCAAAATTGATGATGTAGTAAAGGGGGAGCAAACAATGGGATACAATATGGATGGGTGCGTTAGTAATATATAAAAATCATTAAGAGTCGTGGAGAGAACGGGTTTTATCAAAGAATTTCCTATCTCTAAATATTCAAGGCCTCGCCCAAAAGGCTAAAAAAGATTGGGTTAAGGAGTTATGTATAAAGAATAAAGTTAATTTTCTGGCGCTTCAAGAGACTAAAATGGAAAACGTTGATAATTTTTGTATCAAGAATTGTTGGGGTAATCTTTCTTTTGAGTTCGTTTGTAGTCCCTCCGTTGGTAATTCAGGTGGTATTCTTTGTGTTTGGGATCCTAGGATGTTCCGCAAGCAGAAACAGCATGTTTCGGATACTAATGTTGCTATCCAGGGTGTTTGGATTCCTAATGCTAAGAAATGCCTTATAATATCGGTTTATGCTCCTCAAGAGGTTTCTGAGAAGAAGATGCTTTGGTCTTATTTAAATCATGTGATTGATAATTGGAGTGGCGAAACCATCATCATGGGAGATTTTAATGAAGTTCGGTCCAAAGAAGAAAGATATGGCTCTATTTTTAATGATCATTATGCATCTTTGTTTAATTCTTTTATTTCTTCAGGAGGATTGGTGGAAGTTCCGTTAGGGGGGTGTGCTTTTACGTGGTGTCATAAATCAGGGAATAAAATAAGCAAGTTGGATCGGTTTTTTATTTTGGAAGGTCTCATGGGAATGTGTCCAAATATTTCTGGCTACTTTACTCTTGAGATGTTATTAATTCAGATCATAAGCCTATTCTGTTACGTGAGGTGTGTCATGATTACGGGCCTATTCCATTTCGGGTTTTTCATTATTGGTTCGAGTGGGAAGGTTTTGATGAATTGGTTAAAGATACTTGGAGTAAATCTACCATCACGGATAATAATGCCATTTCTAAGTTCATGAAGAAGCTGAAATTTTTAAAGGAGCAAATTAGGTTGTTTGTTAGAGCCAAGAAAGAAAGTGCATGCATGCAGAGGTTAAATTTAAAAGGTATGCTCACTGAAATTGATTTATTAATTGATGAGAAAAAGGTTGATCAGGTGTTATTGAATAAGAGGTCGCAAGTGATGAATTCGCTTCACGATTTTGGAAAATTGGAGTCGATGGAGATAGCTCAAAAAGCCAAGATAAAATGGTCGATTGAAGGGGATGAAAATTCAAAATATTTTCATGGTATCCTTAATAAGAAAAGAAATCAAACTACAATTCGAGGTATATTAGCTGAAGGTGTCTGGATTATACCTAATCAGTTAACAACTAGTTTCTTGTCTCATTTTAAGGAGCGTTTTGATAACCTGCGCTCGTGTTCGCATTTGATTTGGATATACTTAAACCCTAATAGATTGAAATTGGATCATATGTAAGATTTAGAAAGGATGTGAAAAGTAGTAAATAAAAAAAGGGCGTATTGGGATTGGTGGTACAGATAAATCTCCTGTCCCGGAAGGATTTAACGTTTGGATTTTATAGGAAGAATTGGGATATAATGAGAAAAGGATGACATCGAGTTCGGTGTCTTTATTCATCACATAAGGTATGTTTCCTAAAGGTCGAAATGCATCTTTCATTGCGTTTGATTCCTAAATTCAAGATGCTAATGTTTCAAAGACTTTAGACTGATTATTTGATTGGTAGTTTTGTATAAAAATCATTGCTAAGATCTTGGCGAATCGTCTTGTGATGGTTTTGGGTGATTTAGTTAGTGAAGTTCAATCCGTTTTTATCGCTAATAGACAAATCTTAGACGGTCCTTTTATTTTGAACGAATTAATCCAATTGTGTAAATCCAATAAAAATGCAGACTATGATCTATAAATTGATTTTTCGAGAAGGACCTTATAACCGGTTAGATGGGATTATTTGGATGATGTCTTAGAGAAGTTCGGTTTTGGATCGAAATAGAGAGGATGGATCCATAATTGTCTTCATTCATCTAAAGGTTCAATTCTTGTGAATGGAAGTCCTACAGATGAATTTCATTTTCGAAGAGGTCTTAAACAAGGTGATCCTTTATCTCTATTTCTTTTTATTTTAGTTATGGAAAGTCTTCATCTTTCATTTCAAAACGTTGTAGATGAAGGCCTTTTTAAAGGTGTGTCAGTGGGTTCGTCGTTATAATTATCTCATTTATTTTACGCGGACGATGTTATTTTTATGGGGCAGTGGAGTGAATCAAACATCATCACTATTGTTCATGCTTTGGATTGCTTTCATAAAGCTTCAGGGTTGCGTATGAATTTGCAAAAGAGTAAATTATTGGGGATTGATGTTGAAGATGAGAAAGTGTCTAGAGCCGCGATGAAGATGGGATGTTGTACTTTTGAAGATCGCTTTTTTTCCTTATCTTTGTATAAAAAATTTGTGGAATGAGACTCGAATAAAGTACTTGTTACGAGATTAGTGGCTAAATTATTGCATTCATCGGCTTTCTAAAAAGAAAATTGAAGGACCCTTTCCATTGGAGTTCGTTTTAACTCTTATAAAGATTCAGTGTTGGGTTCGACTCCTATTTATCTATATGTCTATGTTTTCAAGTTCCATCTCAAGATCTCTTAAATGCTTAGAAGATATCAGACGTCAATTTTTTAAAGCGTGCTGATCCAAAATAGAAAAAGATGTCCGTGGTAAAATGTAGTAAGTGTTTTGGCTTCGAAGATATATTGAGTGTTGTGTGTTGTCTAAGTTTTTTTTGCTATTAAATACATCTTTATGCTTAAATAGTGTGCGCGTTTTCGGAACGACAGAACTGCTCGCGTTTTGACAAGATTTATAAAAGCTTTGTATGGAACATGGAAGTATTGAAACACCATCTAAAGTGAATATACTTTCTACATTGATGAATATTGTTACTGAGTTAGTATGCTAAAAATCAGGTATGGATCTTTTTAAGTTTTATATGAAGAAAACAGTTGGTGACGGGCAGGACACTCAAGAAATAACGTTTTTTTGGGAGGAGGTATTGATGGTGACATGACTTTAAGTCTCGCTTTCCTAGAGTTTATGCTCTTAGTCAGATAAAAAAGAATATGTGCTGTATAAAATGAACCATAATGTTTTTGTGGATTCTCTTTGCAGTCGAGCGCCAAGAGATGAGTAGAAATGGAGCAATTTAGAGATATGATAGCTTCCACAAGGTGTGTAGTTATTTGCCTGCAATGCACAATAGATGGATTTGGTCATTAGTGGGCTCGGGTGAATTTTCAGTTGCATCGGCGATAAAGTTTATTGATGATCATCGTTTGACAGGTTCCCGACATAAGACGCGATGGGTTAAGGTGGTTCCTATAAAAATAAATGTCATATGCGTGGAAATTCGGTTTTGATTTTTTACCTACTCGTCTTAATTTGTCCCGTAGAGGCCTCGAATTACAATCAATCCTTTGCCCGAATTGCAATAAGGAGGTTGAATCTACAAGTCATATTTTCTTTGCTTGTTCGATGGTGCGAGATCTATACATAAGAAAGCTTCATGTTGGGAGTTAAGCTACTCGTGAGTTACTGATTCTATGAAGATTGGTGGATTGGTTTCAAGTATCTTAGATTTGCATACGAACATTGACATGTTTGATAAGGGTTTTTATGCTATGTGGTGGCTCGTATGGAATTTTCGGAACAAGTCCTTATTTGATTCAAGAAGTCCTTCCAAAGCGATTCTTTTTGATGATTTAGCTTTGTGTTCGTTCTATTGGTGTAGATATAGATGCAAAGCTAGATTTAGTTTGGGAGTTGAAGGTTGAAAAGAATCGCCGAATCTTAACTTTTGAAATATTTTCTAGCTTCTTGCTAGAATTACACTTGAGGTTGAAATAACACTTGGCTTCAGATTTCTACTCTCCAAATATCCACAAAACCACATGAACTTAGTTTAATAAACCTTGGTACCCAATACACATATTCATCAAAATTACTCCACATATGTGCTATTATCATGACATTTGTTTAAACAGTTATTTACTTGATATCGACCTATATATCATCGTTTTGCAATTTTTACATGACCAAAATCAAATGGCATACCATTGAATTAAAATAAGAACTTCCAGATAATTGCACAAGCGCTTATAACTTTAACATATTAAAAATATTATCATCAAAATAATCTAATGTCAAAAATCAGTTAAAATAAAGACAGAATGTTACCTTTATGTAAGAACAAAAACATGATAACAAAATTCTAAAACAAGTAAAAGCCCTGTAGCCAATGGGCTTGTTTTATACGCAGCACAATCGAAAAACTGAACCTAAACCGACAAAAATCGATAAACATAAATCACAAAACGGAAACCAAATGAAAAATCGTGTTTACGGTTCGATATGGTTTTAGCAAAAAAAACGAACCTAGATAAAACCAAAACCGAACGGTTTTTAGAAAGAAAAAACCGAAAATTTTCGATTCGTTTTGATTTTAGCCTAAAACCGAGCCAAACTGAACCATTTTAGCCCCTATAACTATTATTGGAAACATAACACATGTGATCATAAGTAGGTTTATGTTATCAAACATATAAACACACATTAAATGTCAGTTATGATTTTTTTAGTATAAGATGAAGACTAGGGTGGTGGTGTTATTTGTGAAATGTTAATGATAAAATTTGTTAGGATGGTGAGAAAAAAATGTGATGGTTCGAGATGACAAGTTAACCCCTACATAAATAAAGATGCCATGCTACAATAATTAATTGTCTTGTATCAACAGTTATGTTTCTTGATGTGTTCTTCCTATCATCAGTACCTACCAACGTGCATCGTTATTGCCATCTATCACCGACAACCATTACTCTTTTACTCCTATATAAAGTTGTTGCATTGAGCGGGCTTTTTGGTAGTAGTTGTAATGTTAATATCAAGGTTGTCAAGATCGGGATCCTACCCAGGATCGTTTTCGTCTTTGCAAGATCGAGATCGTAAGGTATGATCGGGATCGTAATAGCCTACTATAATGTCATTTTCTTAATGGTCTTTCTAATATTATATAAATCTACAAATTATTATATATCATAAACACAAAACTATATAAATGTTTCATAGGAATGTTGTCATAAATTATAATTATAAAATGTTTAGGAAGATTAACTTATTTTTTTTAATATCTAAGAAACACAACCCATAAATTCGTAGATTTTAGTTCGTGGTTCGAAAAAAAGTAAGATCGGATCGTAGTAGATCTTAAGATCCTATGGTCAAGATCGGGATCCTAAAAGATCCTAAGCAAGCAAAGATCCTACGTAGGATCTGGATCGTTTTTGCTTTGCAGTATCGTAAAATAGTAAGATCTTAAGATCAGGATCAGGATCTTAACAACCATGGTTAATATTGTGACATTGTTAAATACACAAAATATTAAAATATATCAAAAAATCATATAGCTAATTAAGTAGTTACAAATGTAAGTAAGTAGTATTTAAGAAGGTTAGAGATTAGTATTTATTCATTTTCAAATTGATTAACTAAAAAAGTTGCATTTTTTGATAAAGATAGTCTCATGAAGTAATCTTCACATAAATCAAGTATGCAAACAGTTAGTATAAGTACAAATTCTCAATTTATCTTTAAAAAAACACATCAATTATACAATATAAATTCAATAAAAAATTAATGAGAAATTATAACATCCTATAAAAAATGTAAAAAACCATGAACTATGAAAGGAAAAACTCTAACTCTTCCTACAATGTTTAAAGAAGAATCATCAACAATCTAGAGATTATTAATAGAAACATAAAACACATATATACCCACAAACATTATTTTCTCGCTAAACACAAGATGTAGATATGGTTTTTCTTTCATCTAGAGTAAATTGCATAAATTGTCCTTAAAGTTTGGCTAAATTGCATGTTTCGTCCCAAACGTTACGAAAGTGCAAGGATCATCCCTGTGAGAAACCTTTGTTGCAAGTATCGTCCCTATGGGGAAACCTTTGGTGCAAGTATCGTCCCTGACGATACTTGCACCAAAGGTTTCCCCATAGGGACGATCCTTGCACTTTCATAACGTTTAGGACGAAACATGCAATTTGGCCAAACTTTAGGGACGATTTATGCAATTTACTCTTCATCTAACTAATAAGATATAGCACGCTCATGCATCACGCTACTCTTATATATTTGCTACTCAAAACCATCGCGCGCTCATGCATCCTAAGTTCTACCAACCCTCGTTTTTGTAACCACACATCATAGCTTGTGACCCTACTAGTAGCAACATTATATGTACTACAGTTTGCCATATATAAAAAAAACCTTACAAAACACCATTTAACTTACATAAGTACCACCACAATTATATTTATTCCATTTTATAAAAGAATTGTACGAAATGGAGAGTCGAGCAAGCAAATGACCAACTTAGATAAAAAAATAGTTTAAAGAGGAAAATGCAAAAACTACCCTTGTGGTTTATAGTTTTTGGCACTAATCTACCTTAGCCATTATACTCTGGGCACTAATCATAGAAGTCTTTGTGGCCTAAATGTTACCTTCCGACTCAGCGTACATCGCATCCCCGTCAACGTCACCAACATCTGGCTAAGGCGGAGGCTGAAACTTATAAAGTAGAAACTACTCTAATGAAAACTAATGAACTACACCTAATAACCACAATACTCCAAGCTAAATAAATGAACCATACAAAATGGAGAGTCGAGCAAGCAAATGACCAACTTAGATAAAAAAAATAGTTTAAATAGAAAGATGCAAAAACGATCCTTATGGTTTATAGTTTTTGGCACTAATCGTCCTTAGCCAATACTCTTGACACTAATCATAGAAGTCTTTGTGGCATAAATGTTACCTTTCGACTCAGCGTACATCGCATCCCCGTTAACGTCACCAACATCCGGCTGAGGCAGAGGCTGAAATTTATAAAGTAGAAACTACTCTAATGAAAATTGATGAACTACACCTAATAACCACAATACTCAAAGCTAAATAAATGAACTATAATTGAGAATCGTCACTTTTATAACTGTCATCATCACCACCATAAAAGTCGTTATTACCGCCATAGGAGTTATCATTACCGACATTAGACAAAAAAACGTGCAGCCATATATCGCAGTAGGGTACCAAGCTGACGTAGCTGCTACATTAACTGAAGTGCTATACGAGAGGAAAGAGGTCCGGAAATGGAACCTCGTATTGTTGGGTCGTAGTCGTCGCTTGCGTCGCACTCGGGGCACAAGTGGCATCAATGGAGGGAAGATGGGCCACTGGAATTCAAGGGCAATCGTCCTAATAAGAAAACAACAAAGATCATTACTACCTCCCTATAGACCACTAACTCGAGTCTCAAATCTAAAAGTGAGACAACTTTTGTAGCACTGCCGTGTAGGGCCGAGCAAAATAGATCATGGACCGAACCGAATACCGAATTGCATTGACCTTACTTCGATTTAGTTTTCAGTCCATTATTCTCATATTTAGTCTAGGTTTGGTCTGCTCTTTCGCATGACTCACCATATGCTTTGTTGAAGCGAACCAGGCAAACAAACCGGACTGAACACATTTTGGTCTGATCCCCAGGCCGATGTTTTGGTCCAACATAATTTTTGTTCAGTTTTTGTCGATCCGATTTTCGAACCGTGATCAACCCTACACTCCTCTACCACTTCATTAATTTTTAGTTTGTAGCTTGTCACTAAATATTCCACTCATACAAATACATGCAATTTGACATTTTAGCCGCACAATGAGCTAACTCGACATGTCGTTCATTGCCCTCTGGAGATGTTTACAGCATCAGGAAGTGAACTCCGCAAGTTAATTGAGCCAGATATTCATAAAAAAATCGTACTTTCATGTTGCATATAGAAAATTACATAACCTTGACATTGCATAACAATCAGAATTGTGAGACTGTGATTACTTAAGATAAGATGGAAGATGTCTTGGTTAGAAACAAACATACAAGTGCAGATTGCATGACATTCAGAACATGCGGCTTCAAATAAAATACCAATCCAAATCTTACATATCAAAACGAAAACCTAGACGCCACTCAAGTGATAATACATTTCATTTTGATTGGAAAACAGTCTACCAGTCTACCTCCCTCTACCACGACCAGCAGCCTCAGCCTGCACAAAACAGTAAATGGCAACAGTAAGTAGCAATTGGAAGATATTAAAAAGGATTGATTATTTCAGTTTCATGGTCAACTAGAGCTAACTTCATAATTTCACCAGTAAAAATTGATTACAAGTAAAAAACGGTATTAGGTTTTACGGGTATTTTTTTTTGGGTAAAGGGGGAAACATCCCCGGTAAATTATAGGTTTTACATGTATTGGCAACCATTAAACTTACCATTAGTCTTTGACGTACATATATTTTCTTTCTAAACATCACTAACAAAATAAGCTTTTTTTCAAGTGGGTGCTATTGCGCTATTAGGTTTAGGATGACTCGACAAAAACGATTTGCACTATTTACTTTGTGAGCCAAACTGAACCAAAATATTTAAACTATGATTTATAATCATGTTCTCAGGTTTTACATCATATGTATTCTATTATCATATTGTGAAAGATAATCGTAATACGTAATACTTACTCGAGCTCGCATAGCAACTGCGCGACCCCGACCAACACCAAGTGCCGAACCTTTGCCCTGAAAGAAAGAAAAGTAACGCTAATTAGTAAACAATACATATTTAGAAACATGCACAAATTCAAAGTGCAGAAGATGGTACCTTAATTCTAGCTTCTAGACGCTTGAACATTGGAGCATTCTTAAGCATGTCTGGTATGATCATGAACCTGCATTGATGTATTAGTCGCTAATCAGTTTGGCAAATTTGCATTTCCATTATATGGTAAAAGAAGAGATGTGACTGTAAATCCTATTTCCTTGTAAATTTAAATTATAGATAGATCAATATCAAAGTTCAAAATGATGTAAACAGAATTTACTAAGGCTAGTTAGCTGAGTAACCATACAGTGATTAATCATCTACGCAAAGATTCTGCAGACGTTTATGTGCAAGCATACATGGCTCGTTTAAATTCTTATACTGTATAAGGTACAAATGAAAAATATGAAGCGGACCGTAAAACTCACCTAGTATTTGACAATAGTCTGTTAATAAACAAATTAACTTGTTTTATATAATTTTTTGGGTATTTGATAACTGCATGCATATATATGCAGCTATGGTAAGCAGATTTTGATTTTCTAAACTCATAATTGGTTATCAATGCTAATTATAAATGTAGATACTTTCATAGAAAATCTATAACTAAAATCAGGGGCGAATGTATATGTACACTATGGGGGCGGTGCCCTCCATGATTCGCCAAATAAAATCGGTTTTTAGTGTAAATTTTTTTTATAGACGTTCTTATTAAAGTGCACCCCACAATACTCCAAGCTAAATAAATGAACCATACAAAATGGAGAGTCGAGCAAGCAAATGACCAACTTAGATAAAAAAAAATAGTTTAAATAGAAAGATGCAAAAACGATCCTTATGGTTTATAGTTTTTGGCACTAATCGTCTTTAGCCAATACTCTTGACACTAATCATAGAAGTCTTTGTGGCATAAATGTTACCTTTCGACTCAGTGTACATCGCATCCCCGTTAACGTAACCAACATCTGGCTGAGGCAAAGGCTGAAATTTATAAAGTAGAAACTACTCTAATGAAAATTGATGAACTACACCTAATAACCACAATACTCAAAGCTAAATAAATGAATCATAATTGAGAATCGTCACTTTTATAACTGTCACCATCACCACCATAAAAGTCGTTATTACCTCCATAGGAGTTATCATTACCGACATTAGACAAAAAACATGCAGCCATATCTATCGCAGTAGGGTACCAAGCTGACGTAGCTGCTACATCAACTGAAGTGTTATACGAGAGGAAAGAGGTCCGGAAATGGAACCTCAAATTGTTGGGTCGTAGTCGTCGCTTGCGTCACACTCGGGGCACAAGTGGCATCAATGAAGGGAAGATGGGCCGCTGGAATTCAAGGGCAATCGTCCTAATAAGAAAACAACAAAGATCATTACCACCTCCCTATAGACCACTAACTCGAGTCTCAAATCTAAAAGTGAGAGAACTTTTGTAGCACTACCGTGTAGGGCCGAGCAAAATAGATCACGGACCGAACCGAATACCGAATTGCATTGACCTTACTTCGATTTAGTTTTCAGTCCACTATTCTCATATTTAGTCTAGGTTTGGTCTGGTCTTTCGCATGACTCGCCATATGATTTGTTGAAGCGAACCAAACAAACCGGACCGAACACATTTTGGTCTGATCCACAGGCCGATGTTTTGGTCCAACATAATTTCTGTTCAGTTTTTGTCGATCCGATTTTCGAACCGTGATCAACCCTACACTCCTCTACCACTTCATTAATTTTTAGTTTGTAGCTTGTCACTAAATATTCCACTCATACAAATACATGCAATTTGACATTTTAGCCGCACAATGAGCTAACTCGACATGTCGTTCATTGCCCTCTGGAGATGTTTACAGCATCAGGAAGTGAACTCCGCTATATATTTTGCAGAATTCCTTTATAATTTAAGGTCTCCGCCGAGAAACCGATATATCGCCGCCAAGATCGATATATCGCTTAAAGGGGGTCGACCGCCGAGCGATATTTACAACACTGACAAGGTACGAATTGATTTTCATTTTCATTGGAATAGATATTAAAATCCTCTCTTTATGAAAATTTGTAGCATTATTAGTAACTTTGCACTATTATCTAAGTCTATGCTTTTTGTTTTTGTTTAATTCGCTTGATAATGATGTAGTTTTGTTTTTGTTTTTAGTTGGGATTTTGGGTGCCTAAAAGAATGCCTAAAAAGAATGCTTAAAATCCTCTCCTAATGTGTTTGATAGAATGCCTAAAAAGAAATTTGCATAGTATTTTAGCACTACTGTGGGAAAAAGATATTGAGCCTTATGTTCTATTTTGTATGACCTCCAAGTGTTTGTAAATATGTCTTCTAAAATAACATTGTTTTCGAAATTGAAAACCATTGAAGTTCATCTTATTATACTATTACCTTGATAAGTAAGTTCTTGGGTCGGGATAGCTTTTATTCAAGAATTTGTACTGTTTTTTTCAAGTATTTATGTTAGTATATAAAATACAGTTTGTATTTAGGCTTTCTTATTGAGATTATGAATCAAAATATTTCAAGTAATTGATAAACTTCAAATGATATTGTTAGGAGAAAGGCATGTAAAGAAGGAGTTTGATGATCTCACAAAATCTATACCTTTTTAGAATAGTGATGTTCAGTATGTCTATTATTCTTTAGTTCACACCATTTAAGTATTTAAAATAAAGTTGATAAGTTGATTGAGATGTATTTTGTTTATTTATTGAAAACCAAATGTTTGATAACATGCCTGCCATAAGAAACTTTGAAGTCATTTTACCTATAAGCATATTTTAATAATGGAGATCGCTAATTAAAGTGTATTATTAGCTTAAACTTACACTATATTTTATGTTTTGTAATATTTAAAACATCTTCCGCAAACTTAAAATTATATATAAGTTACACAGTTTATAACAATCCAGTATAAGGTTAATTATGATTCCACGGTTCATAGACTATGCACAAAGCTGTTTGTTTTTTTTAGTCAATTGAATCTTGCCACTGAAAGTTTTGTTTTTGCTGAGTTTACAAGCTCTCTGATTGTTTAGTAAGAATTGTGTTACAGAACCTGCACAAAGATGCTTAGTTTTGGTTACGACATATCTTTGTAAGTGTTTACACTACTGTGCCTTATTTATAATGAGTTTACACATATAATTATCGATTTTCTATGAGTCTGCACATAAGTCAACCTGTTTGACCCGCTCACCCATTTGATCTGCTCACCCGTTTGAGCAGCTCACCCATTTGACCAATTCCGCTTAAAGATGTTTTGAAGTGTGTTACCTAAAAATCTGTATCATGACCTGAGTAGATTATATCATCATCCACCATTCATCATTAATGGCATTTTCTCAATCCCCATCTGTTTCATGATTACATCCTTTTGTATGTTTCGTGAATTGATTACAATTTTGATCTCGGAAATTGAAACTCACAAGACCCAAGTTATTGTATTCTAAAGAGCGAGATTTTGATTATTACAGATACTAACTTCGTCTCATCATCATGTAATTGTCTTAATGTGTATGTATGTGAATAGATGTCATATTCACGTGGTTGCTTAAGTTTTTGGATAACCATCAATGTATGTACCTATGTGAGTGATAAAAATTCCAAAGTTTGTTTATTTGAAAGTTTTATGTGGGCGACACGCCATAGTTTTATTAAGGGTATAATGCTAAATGAGACGATCTAAAATATGGCCGCCACACCATAGTTTTATCAAAGTATAATGCTAAATGAGACAATCTGAAATAAGCTATTCCGCTAATCTACGTATGTCATGAATGGCAACTCTATATGTTTACTTATGAAATTGAACTTCTCAAATGAAACCTTTGGGCAGATTTCAACTTAATGGCTTTTTTTCTTTCAGGAATTCAAGAAACATACAATGATAATTCTGTCCAGCCATGATAAATATCCAACTGACTAAGGTTTAACATCACTTAATGCATATGAGAAATTAGAATGTCTTCAAGCTAAAATCCTTAGACGTATGGTTCAAAGGTATCAGCTCTCTGCCATTTTTGAAAGTGTTTTATACGTTGCTTTGCGCTTTTTCATTCCTCCATTCAAGTTATTGCTTCTATTTTGTTGCTTCCTGACAATTTGCTGTTGGGATATTGTAGATGTGGTTACTAAGTTCTGCCAGACCAATGTTTGTTAGTGTCGATGCTCGCTCATCAGGTTAAGTGCCTTTTTTTTCCTATTTGTCTTTGCACAGATAGTTTGAAGGTCACAGATTAGACAAAGAATTTGCGACAAACTACTGTGTGGACTACTGGCTATTCTTTATAGATAAGGTGTTTCGTAAAAAGACTTTTGAGGGGTCCTCACAGCTTAAAGTAATTCAGTTAAAATGCTTTCAGTAGATCGTCAGAGTGGAAAATAATTGTATGGGAGCAGTGGATTGAGAAGCTTGGGTCTCGCAAGATGATTCTTATGTGAGGTTGGAGGAACTGCTCCATCGACATGGGTTGGGGTCATGAACTATATAAAAACAATCAGCCCGGATTCTATCACAAGCTCTCAACACCGAGTCTCAATCACAGAAGTCAAAATTTGTATGCTCTCGCCAAAACTATAAGTAAATGTCCGGCTATTATTGCATAAAAGATTGATCATTTGGCTATTATCACATTCGTTGGGGGAAATGTGTCAAAGAATGAAAGATCAATGCAAAGTATATGGCATTTTATGCATTCAAGAGCAGATATCAAGACAATTTTTTATTATTTTCATGTGATTTTTAGCACATGTATTATGTGCAAATATGAAAGATATTGTTAATTGGAGATCGAGTTATTGCATCTTATGTTTGGTAACAGGAGGCTTTAAGTGCAATTGTTTTCTCCTCTCATGTTATTTTTTCAGTTTTAAGGATTTAAAAGTTAACACTTAGATGCTGTTATATGCAGATATCAACATCATCTCACAAAGGATGTATAAATCTGCAACTCACATTATATAATCAAGCTGTCAATGTGTTATAAAGTTATTAGTAAGCATCTAATCTTGGAAGTTTACTATTAGAAAATTTATTATTTATGATTTTAAAGATGTGGTCAAGGGATTTAAAACCAGTTTAAGGTACATTGCTTCATTTGTGCATGAGCTAGATTTCTATGGGTGCTTGACGTTTATGGATTGTACAAACTGGTGCACTCTAGGGTCAGCCACCGCAACAACAAATAGAAAAAAAAGATGTTGGTCTAGAGAGATGCAAAGATGATTTTCTAATGGCATGCTTCAATTTCGAGGGTCGCAAGGTTAGCAATGTTACTATATACTATTGGCAGATGGTGAGATAAATATGATGGTAAACATTGGAAGTTTGGAACAAATAAGTTACAAAATTGTTGGTAGAGGCCAACTGATATGAATTTGGATTTTTGGATCATTAATTTTGAATTTTACTTCCATATATCTTGGCCTTTGGCTTTCTTATACGAACAATTTAAGACTTTCTTATCTGAACAATTTAGGACGATATGTTCGGACTCGCTCTCCGTGTGTCAATACTAGCTTCTTATGTGTGTTCCCTCCATCCAATGTTTTGTGTTGTGAAGTTAGCGTGGGAGAGATACAGAGATAATTTTACTATGTGTTTACTCCCACGATAAGTTTTGTCATTTATGTGGTTAGAAATGTGATCCCAACACTCACTCGCTCTCACCAAAAAAATAATAAATCTGTTTTTATAGCGCTCTTTTGAGAGTACCTGTGTGTGTGTGTGTGTGTATGGAGGTCTGGGGTATTTAAGTAGTGTTTTTGAGATGGCTGAATATAAATATCCCAACCCACTAACAATTCCTAATTCAAACATCAACTAACAAGTACATACCTATCTCTCTGTTTATAGATGTGGTGTTCAGTGATAATTAGAGCGAGTGAAGTGTATTCGCTCAATAGATAGATTGTGTGTGAGATGATTCGCACGCTGATACGAATTGGTGAGTTATTATGTGTGTGTGTATAGGAGATAGATATCGGGAATTCGCGGCTTTGAGATCGATAGAAGTGTGTGTGAAGAGTGAGTGTGTGAGACGCTTTATGGGTGGTGCGTTGCTTCGCGGGTAGATTTGATTTTGTGAACTCAGAGTACAGATATTGAGAGTGTGTAATAGACTTACAGTTATCATTTTTGTGCTTGAAAAGGTGTGTGTGCACTGGAAGCTGTGTTGGTTTGGGGTATTTACATCAGACTTTGTTATTAGACTTACAGTTATAGTTCTTGTGCTTGAAAAGGCTGAATATGTTTTTTATAGGAATTCATATAATAGATGGCGTGTTTTCAATATTTCATTGTTATACAAGCATAGATGTTTTTAAGAAATCTTGATATTAAGCATCAATTGGCATCCTTTTTATATTAGACGATACCCGCGCATAGTAGCGACCCTATGTATAGTAGCGTTAATTTGTGCGTGCAATTTTTTGTTATGTATATATAGCCATATAGGTGTGGAGTAAGGAAGAGTGACAAAAGTTAATGGTTTAAGTTGTAGTTAAGTATTTAAATATTACAAGCATTACTCATCTTTTAAGTTTTTTATTTTAAACAAATATGTGTTCTCTTTATATGTAGTATAGATAAAATTTAACTCATAAAATATTTTAATTTAACATTACTCATTATCGCATGTGTGAATACGAGTACTTTTTTCAGTAACAAACATGTATATACGGAGTAATTTATCATTCTTGAACCAACTTCGGTATATTGCTATCACTTAAAAAGCATATCTTATCTTATAAATAATAATAATAATTTTACTTTATCAATGGTTAAACAAATTTAATTAAAACAGCCCGTGTATTACACGGGTTTTAAACTAGTATTTCCTAAGAAAACAGTCAAACACAAGTATATAAAGAGTTTATGTCAAAGAATGATTATGCACCTGACTTTGCTGCCTCGAATAAAAACATGCTCTAGCTGAGTCACCTTTCCATCCTGCACACAATGTAAGCCAAAATCAGAATTCAGTTGTTTATAAAAACATACATTTTAAATTGCAGAATAAAGTTCATAGGAGGAGATTATATTTATGTTAGAACAAACAATAGAATCATAATCAATACATATTGGGTGTTCATTAAACAGCAGAAAACTCCAATTAAGTCTAATCACACATCAGTTATCTACCGCTCGTCCTTCTAAAGATGTTTTTGATCGTATTCTAAAAGTGTAAATGTATCACTCTCATTACAACACATAGAGCTTGTATGATTTATCACTGATATCAAATTTTGTGAGAGACGATACATTTTACATAATCCCCAACTGCCAAACCAAGAAAACAGTACTTTATTGCATCACTTTGCATTGCTGAGAAAACAGAAAAGTGATTTGGCAATCAAAATATTAGACAAAAGATAACCCAGGAGACTCATTTACATATATTACATAAGTTAATACCACAAGTCTTGTCTAATTTGACGCAGGGAAAGCTTCACATAACATTCAACATTTTTGTGTATCTTCTTTTGTTCAGTTTATCTAAAATATAAGTATACCAACTTGGTTAGTAATAATTAAGTTACAAAGACAATGGCACTTGAAAATTCCATCTCACCAGACAGACAGAGTATATTCTTCTTCTATCCACATATGCAATTCACTATATTTAAACAGCCTACCTAGCATTCAAATTGCAGGTCCTATACTACTTTGTTTCACAGATGTAAATCTAGTACAAAAATCTATCAATTCAAAAAAACTAGAATCCAAAATTTCATGCCACAATTACAATCTGACAGTTCACCAATATATTCACTAAGTTGTCTCCAAACTTTGCACTCCCTTACTTTCACCGGGACAAATGCCGTGGATATTCAGTTACCTAAACCACTACACAATGACATACAGAATTCCAGCTAAACACAAAACCCAAATTCATACATGAACAACATGCTTTACAGCGAAGCACTCACGTTTAGCTAACAAAATAATGTCTTCACATGAATATTCAACTCCTCAGTCCACAAATTAACTACATTTCTTACAAGTGTACTCTTCAATGTTGGTCATAACAACATAATCAACAAACCAAATCAAATTTCTCTATTGTCAAATTTTCCGTCCTTCTAATACTCACCACAAACTTTTCACCGCTATCCAAGTGTGCTGACACAAATAAAAGAGTAACTTAAAAAGAATACTTAGAGCTAGATAACAGCTAAACATGTTACTAAGCTATCATTATAAAAAGATGAAACGTGACAGAACCAGACAGCTTCTTAATAGAGATTCTAATTTTGTTGAACCAAATATAAGGCGAATATATCACACTGAACGACAAGTTAACAGTTTATACTCGAGAGAGACGCCAGTTCTCCAAAATGCTCAGTAAGTTGTCTGAAATAAAGGTAGCAGCACCCCCTACTTATAGACTAAACTATTTTATAGAAATATATAAACTTTTCTCTCCCCTACTTGAACTTAGACTTACACCTACTACAACAATCACCTAATGTCGTCCACAATCACATGGAAACACAAACCAAATTCTGAATACATAAAATAATGTTTCTCCATAAAATTTCTTGTTACAAACCAGCCCTAGCTTATCATATAAAAAGTTTTCATTCCGGTAAAACTCGGCGCAAACTTATCACGTTACAAGTTCTTGAAAACACACAAACAAGCCTCAATAACATAAGAGCTACAATGATATCAAAGCCTTTAAGCTAACTACTTAAATGTGAGAGGTCTCAAGTTCAACAAAACTTAAGCGGCCACGTTTGAGTCTGTGTGGTGGTGGTTTCAAACCGTGGATTAGTCGGCCAAAAGGTCGGAAACCATAGTTAACCAAAAAAACACGAAAATAAAAAATGTTGAACTAAAATGGTGCCACGGCTTTCTCAACTAGCATAATCATTACAAAAGCTAAACCCAATCACAAAAATTCAACTACATTACTTTATTAATATCTATAAAACTACTCTACCTACATTAATACCAACATTAAGAAGGCGTATGGATTAGCTTTTTTTGGCTTATGGGATGTAAAAAAATAATTCAAAGACCCCCGTATATAAGCACATTCTTATAGATCTTATAGACCACTTAATAGTTACTATTAAACAACCTTAATCGCAAAAATTTAGCATAGTTTTTGCAACTACCATGACTAATTATGAGCCTAAAACCAAGCACAAAAAAACAACACATATCCAACTACATTTTAGATTAAACTAATTAATCTCTCTATCTAGCTACCATGACTAGTTGCGATGGCATTTGTCTCTATTTTTGTAATTTCACACATTCACATATATATACAAAGACACGTCATATTCCGCACGGACGGTGGAATTGGATATTGTTGTTGTAATTAGTATCTCTAAAACTATACTACCACTTTTATGTTTAATCTTATTTTTGGGCCTACGAGCTTATTAAATAAACCTGTAAACCTCAAAAATAAGCCGGGAAACTAGAGCTTATGAAAATAAGCCGAAATCAAATAAGTATAAACACCCCCTTAATAACTAAATCCAGTGAATTAAAGACATTAGGGTTTTGAAAAGAAAAAAAAAAGTGGGTAATGAATAAAAGTGAACCTTAGCAGTGAAAGTGATGTTTTCAAGTTGACAATTCCAGTTATCTTCACATTCAATCATACTTCCTCTGTATACTTCTCCACTTTTGAGTTCTACCGTCACTATGTGTCCTGCTGCTTCGTGTAGAAGCTTCACCGGAATGCCTAAACTTCGACTCATTCTGTTTTGATCGGCGGCGATTAAAAGGGTTTTCAATTTGTGTCTTTGCTAAATAGGGTTTATATTATGTTTATATATTTCTCAAAACTTAAGTTTAGGCTGCGTTTGGTTCATGGGGTTGGGTACACTATATAAAATTATAAATAAGTGTTTGGGTTAAACTAAAATCAAAATTTGAAATTATTTTTTTTCATTTATTATGACACTTTGTAATACTAAAAAGTAGTGTTTATATCGTGTTATTTTAATGTTTATGTTTTTAACGTTAACACACAAAAAAACTTTTTTTACTTATAACGTAAATAATACTAACTTTTTGAAACTCACATTTTTTTATTTTTTTTCCTTCTTCTCAAACAAGCTCATTTTAATTCAATAAATTAAAATACAAAATAAAAAAATAACTATAAAAATAACAAACACAACTCAAATGACGTTATATATAGTCAACAAAGACTCAACGACTAACTTTTTGGGATGTGTACAAAATAATAAATGGGTTGGTTATTGTTTTAGACCCATTTACATCAGTTAAAACGCCTATTTTCTGTCTTAATTTTTTTTTCTTCATATTAAAAATGTTAACCATCATCCTCATAAATGATTTGTGATTAAAACGTTTCGCGTTGTCTTTCTAGTTCTTCATATTTGAACGCTTAAACCGTAATGGTAATTTATCATCAAATGTTGTTTTTTCTTCGCTGTAGTTCTTGCACATGGCCGAGTGATTACAATTGACAAAAATTAAATAAAGATTAAAAATTAACATTCATGCCTCATGTACCCTTTTGAGTTCGTACAAAATCTCTAAAAAAATAGCATTACATGCTGAACGTGTAACATTGTTCCAATAGAGATCCCATAACTTTTTTGAACCACTTGAACATGCTTCCATAATTTGGCTCTTTCTGATCTTAGATTCAAGAGATATTCCATAATTTTGCTCTTTCTGATCTTAGTTGAAACGCCTATTTTCTGTCTTAATTTTTTTTCTTTTTACAACAAAATGATCCAAAAAAACCTTTTATTACTTGAAGTACACTTTTATAATTCTAATAAGAATCAAACCTTAAAAGTATTTTTAATAGAAAGTAGACTAAATTACATTTTCAACGATAGGTGGTACAACCTTTAACAAGCAACAATTAATTTTATACAAAATAAACATAACGAACAAAATCTGAGAAAAACTCATTTATATATTGACAGAAGCATATGACCACATGCTAAAAATTTATATGGCCATATACTGGTTATATGCCCTTTATTTAGAATTATGAGGCAACCATATGACCATAATCTGAAACTCCAAATTACCAAATGCTCACGGCATAAAATTACAAAAAAGCTTTATTTTTACATTTTACCCTATTTTCGGAAACACGCACTTTCGGAACTCGAAATTTAACGAAATGTTCCAGAAACCTTTAATATAACATATGTTTCATTGTCAAATACACACTTTGTCTAAATAACCCACTGAAGCATACTTTACGGGGTTCGCCAAACACCCGTTTTGACCCACTTTACATGCATTTTACTTAAACAATACATATGATGTATTTT
>BQNB010040828.1:0-40666 GCA_026074375.1 Tanacetum coccineum
CAATATACACAAATGATTTACAAGATATAACACAACTACACAACTATACCAACTATACTATAACACTTCTTGATTTGATGATAAGAAGTATTCTTCTCTTGTACTTGAGGAATTAAGCTTGGATCACTTGGAAACAAAGCTCTATGATTAAATGATCAAAGGAAGGAAAGGAGTGTATAAACTGATTTAGAACAGAAAAAAAGTATGTGCAAATGGTGAGAAAATCAGTGGGAAATAGTCCAATATTTATAGGCAAGCTCTGACAAAAAAACACGTGGCCGGTCCCATTAAATAGGGTGCCGGTCCCCTTAAAATTAAGGGGGTCGCCCGTTATAATTAAGGGGGCCGCCCAAGCGTAACGCTCCCTTTTTTGTCTTTTCTAGAGGAGGTGTTCTCTAGAACATTTCTAGCCATTTTTGGGTAGAAATTTTGAATTTAAAATATTTATTTCAATAAAACATTTCTTTTAAATCTAAAAATGTTTTGTAAAAGATATAAAAATGTTTGTGTCATTTTTATAAAAAGTGTGAGTTTGAAAAAATCCTTTCATCATAAACTACATTAAGCATTTGTTTATTCATACCTTTATGTGATTAAATTTTCGAAATGAAAATTTACTACTAATTACTTGTTTACAATTAATTTTTCATTAAATGTTTTTACATTTTGTGATTATCAAAACGTAGAGAGATCAAAAAATATTAATAAGGTTTTTAGGCATTATTTCTATCAACAAGTAAAATTGGCGAAGCTGTTAAGAAATCGTTCAATACTTTCTTATCGAGAGTCAACAAAGGCCGAAATTACCTGTAGCTCATGGAGCTCTCAGATAGCTTTCGCGCGCAGCGCAACTGATAGGACATGACGATTATTGGTTGTTGGCGGATTCACATTCTATATAGTGAAGAATGGAATAATCAATGAAAATTACGACAAACACACAAAGAAAAGATAGACTACACGAAAGCTAATGTACGGAAATAAAATTCTTACTTGAAAGGATTCAAGCATGTAGAACTAATCTAAACCAAGTTCGGCGCCTAACTATTCCCCGACAGCGACGCCAAAAACTTGATGCGGGTGAAGTAAGACTTCAGCACAGAGTTTTACAACTCCCTAGACAGTGTAACTAATCGTTGCAGTGTAGTATAGACAAGACTCAGAGGTTGTTATCGTTCTCTAGAGGAATAGGTTGGGAAGGCTCGAACAGAGCTTAACCGAGATCTATGGGATTAAAAGAAGATTATTTTTGTATTTTTATATTTTATAGAAAGCAGGTAAATCAATGGTTTGAGAGGTTGGTTTGTTTGACTAATAATTGAACTAAATATAATCTAAACTACCGATGATAACTTTATGATAAAATGATGTATTTGCTTAATCATGCATTACTCATTAGATTGCTTCTCCTAATCCTGTTCCCTTGTCACACTCGTGATGATCTGTGTAAGTATTTCCTAAGTCATGAACGAATTACACGAACCCGACGTCTATTTAATATTTCGTTAAAGAAACGCACAAGTAAGGTAGTATGAAGACTATTACAAGGCCCTTAAGAGTATATTAAATGCACTTCAAATATCTTAAGAGGGATTAACCATATAAGGGGTAAGGTAGTATGAAGACTGTTACCGATTATATCCTTTCTACACTTCTTGCATTTCCCTAGATGTCTATGCCAATTTAATATCTGATGGCTAGTTTTCTAAAGCCTAACGCGCACATCCATCATAAGAAGCAACAATAATAGGATCTACAATCCAACTTTCATGCAATCATAAGCATATACAAAGGCGGGTTTAGCCTAACATGTTATAAGGAGAGCAAGAACATAAATCAATCAAACAACACATAGACATATTGAATGATTAAAGATAGATAATCTTACTTGATTAAAACATGGATTAAGGTCAGTTACAAAAAGCTGACAAAGTACTTAGGGTCCGGATCCCAAAAGTTATACAAAGTTACCACATAAAACCCTAAATTCGGCTTAATATATATATATGGAAATCGTCGCGACGACGTCCAGTTGTAGTCGCAACGGCGTCACGAGATAGAATCTTCTTGGTCTGATTAAAGTCGATTACGTCCTGACGCCGTAGTCATTTTCCTAACGCCGTCACCAGATAGATCGCGGCGGTCTCGCTTTATGCTTGTGACGTCGTCTCTACGCGCTGTAAGCATGATTCTTTAAGAGATTTGGTGTAGGTCCATAGTCTTGTCCGTTTCTTCTCCAAATGAGCTCAAGTCACGTGTATTTCCTCCAAATGTCATCCAAGTGCTAAAAACCTGAAAACAAACGATTAAGCACATAATCTGGGCATATTTGCATGATTCAAGGGGTTAAATGACCCCAAAATAGTGTATAAAATGACACCTCATCAACATACGCGCCATCCGGTGATTGTTTTCTAAGGTTTAAGCTCGTTCTTCTCATTCTTAAGCATGGTCATTCCTCCCTTTTTTGGAACAACTTAAACATGACTAACCCTAGGGCTGTCAGAAATTGGGTAAATTAGTCCAACATCTAAGAGCTTTATGACCTCCTTTTTCACCACTTCTTTGATATTTAGGTTTACCCGTCTTTGAGGTTGGACGATCGGTTTGACTCATCCTCCAAGAGGATTTTATGTATACAGAAAGATAAGTCGATCCCCTTAATATACGCAATGCTCCATGCAATAGCTCCCTTGTGGTTTTTAAGAACCTCGAGAAGCTTAGTCTTTTCATAGGTAGATAATGTCAAGGAAATAACTAAAGGGAGTTGTTCATTCTTTTGTAGGAAGGTGTACTCAAGATGCTTTGGAAGCTCCTTTAGTTCCAACTTTGGTGGTTCAGTTGTTGAGGGCTTTAACCGATTTTCTAGGGCCTTCCACTCCAGAGGTTTGATTGGTTCCTGTCTTGGATAGAATGAAATTACCCGGATCTCTTCCCGGTTATCTTCCTCTTCCGTTTTGATCCATTTTCCATTGTGATCAATTATGTCCACCCATTGTTCATGGACAAGTTTTACAGTGTGATCGACACAATATAGATAATCGTCACGAGAATATTTAGATCTCATGGATTTCCCTATGTTGAAGGTGACAGTTTCATTTTTGACTCTCAAACTTAGCTTTCCCTTGTAAACGTCAATTACGGCACGACCATTGGCGAGGAATGGTCGTCCCAAGATAATTGGAACCAGTTCGTCCTCATCCATTTCCAAAACTACAAAGTCGACTGGAAAGATGAACTTATTTATTTTTACCAACAGATTTTCACAGATTCCAATGGTATATTTATTTGATCGATTAGCCAACTGAATATTCATCCTAGTTGGGTTTAGCTCAGAGATGCCTAATCGTAAGAAAAGAGAATGTGGCATAAGGTTTGTTAGAAATAAAGAAATGACCTACTTGTAAGTACTTTAATAAGTACAGGGACTAGAAGTGTTAAGTTAGGAAAGTTCAATAAGGATAGTTAACCAAAGGGTATAAATAGTATTTATGCCGAGGTTAAGTGTAACAATTTTATTTTAATCAAAAGGCAAGTTAGGTATTTCTCTGTCTAAGCACACACACTAATTACACCTTCATTTACACACACTAGTCATCAATCAAGATCTATATGCTTAATATGTGGTATCAGAGCCAATGATTGCAGATTAGTGCTTATTTTTAGTGTTTGATTGTGTTGGAGATCGAGGATTTGCTTAATTCTGCTTATTTCGAGCTTATTCTGATTCAAATTGCTTTCTTAGTTTGCTTACTGTTGATTCCGTCTGCTGATTCTGACTGCTTATTGCTTATTTCGACTGCTTTTTGTGCTTATTCAGTTTTCTCATTTAGCTTATTCAGTTAAGTTTTGAGCTAATTCAGTCATTTAATTGCTTAATCCGAGTGCTTAATCATTTTAGATTTATTCAGTTAGCTTGTTCAGTTACATCGTGATTAAAACTACTTATCTGCTTCTCTGGTCTGTTTTTGTTCAAAGCTGCTTCAGATCTGTTATCTCAATGCTTATCTGCATAAAAACTGCTTATCAGGTCTAAACTGCTTATTTTAAATATGCTTATTTTTGTGCTTATAACGGTGCTATCTGTTTGAGATCAGCTTATTTTTTTTCTTTAATAAAAAAAACGGTTATTTTTTTAGATCTAACAGATTTTGAATTGAATTGTAACTGATTTTGAACAAGTTTGACTTTTTTGGTCAAAAAGTCAGACGCGTTTTTGTAACAAAACCTGTTTAGGCGAATTATACATCAATCTATACATCAAAATATACAGGCGAGTTATACAAACCAAACCTGTGAGGCGAGTTATACATCAATCTAAACAGGCGAATTATACATATCTGAGAGGGCGTTTAATACCTAGAATACAAGGCGAATTATACAAAATACAAAGGCGAACTATACCTCATTTAACACTGATCCAACTTTAAAACAGATTTTGTTTCACTAACAAGAAACCCATCTCAAACATCACAACATCTAGATCTTCTTTATATCAGATTCAAGATAAAATAAAACTATACATTTTTTAATCCAGGTCTAAACATAAAAAAAAGAAAAAAAAGAGAGATCTCAGCCGGGTTTATTTCCATCTCATATGAGATTTCTAGATCTTTAAAGATATAGACAAGAAAAACCGAATCATCATTGATCTTATTGAAGACTTGCTTCGATTGATATTCGAAAATATAAAAAAAATCAAAACAAAATCGTTTTAACTTTTCTTTCTTTCGGCTCATCACAAACAAGAAACAAAAACAACAAATAAAAACAATCATAAAACAAGAGTGTTTTGACCTTTTCATTCGGTGCTTACAAAGAAAAAAAACTTACCTGTAACATCTTCGAAAAAAATATATATATAAAAAAATCAAATCATACCAACTTTTGTGATTCGTTGTAATAGGAAATAAGAGTCATAGATTATTGTTTGTGAGAGTCACAAAATCATTTGTGTGTTGTATGAGGTTCGAGTTTAAAAAAAAGGGAAAAGAGTAGGTTGTGTTGTCTTGATTAATTTTCACACTAACTGTGTTTCGATTGGTTGTATGTGTTTTGAGTTGAGATGGGTACTTTGATTTCATTCGTGGAGTGATAAGGCTGTGATATTGTTAGTGTTTGTGTGTTGGAAGAAATAAGAAAGAGGTGAATTTTCTGTGACTTGAGTTTATTTGTTAGATCTAGAGTTAGGTGTTCCCAATAAAAGAGAGAGGCGTGAAGAGTGAGAGTGACTACTAGGGTTTGGTAGTGTGAGTGGTGTTATATATTGTCATCAATTAGGGTTTGAGGATTGGTTTTATGATAACTTTGTGTTGGTCTGATAGAAGAGTTGGGCTTGCTTATTTTTTTTGTCTAACCAAAAGTTTGATTATACAAAAGTGGGCTCGTGAGTTTTATAATTTGAATTGGGCCGACTATATTGTTTTTGAATCATGAAGTATTGGGTTGTGTTATATCAGTTATACATAAGTGATCAGTGTGTCATAGTTTGGCATTATTGTGTTACAATTTTTGGTTGAATTTTTAGTATAAATTTTGGTGTACGATTTTTTAAATCGCGGGTTGATAATTCGAGATTGATTATATTTTTTGGGATTATTTTTGGTATACGTTTTTTAATTGAGCTTAAATAATTTTTTTTAGTAGAAACATTTTTTTAGTAGTAGTGTTGTTCATAATAATTAAAAAAAAATTGTTCGCGGGATATTCGTTTGTCGTGATTAATTGCGCGTGTTTATCGGGTTATTCGTTGGAATTTTTGTGAGTTTTTAGAATCGAGTTGGGTGAGTTAAAGTTGATTAATCGAGTGTATCAGATTTGTTCATGATGTATATGAGTAGTTGGGATAAGTCGAGTCTCGAATCATATAAAGCAAAGTGTGAAAAACTCGAGAAAGAAAATGAAAAATATATAATCACTTTTTCTTCGCTTTATGATAATGAAAGACAATATACTAAAAAGATTAGTGAACAAGAGGATTCACTTGGCACGATGAGTGGTCAATTAGTTGAGCTGAAAAACACTATTAAGATTAAACAAATGACAATTTCAGAGTTAAAAGAGTGTCTACTTAAAAAGGATTTTGAAAATGAGCATCTCAAGTCCAAAGTTGTTGATTTTACAACGGTTCAAAATCTTCAAGTGCAAGTTGAGGAACTTAAGAGTGTAAATGAAAGTTTGAACTTATCGGTTGAGGAGCTATATTAGGCGCGTGCTCTTGCAGAAGCGACTTTGAGAGAAAAAGATGAATTGATTTTTGCTCAGTGTGAGAAAATAAGATTGTTGGAAGAACAATGTGAGCCATTTTATGAGGTACATTCTGAGTTTGATTCAGAAATAGTTCTTAACACTCAAGATAACTCAGAAAAAGATTTGATTTTGAGTTTGCAAACACAAGTAAAAGAAACTGCTGAATTGGTTGTACGTTTTTCAGATGAAAAATATTTTGCGTTACAAGAAATTGAGAGCTTAAAAGATGAAATAAAAAGTTTGCAAATTGAAAATCAAGATCTAAAATCTAGAGAATCTAAGTTGAATAATCTTGAAAAGTGTACGAGACTAAAGAATTTGTGTTGTTAAAAGATGTTGATCAAATGAAATCTCAAGTTTCGGAACTTATGGAGAAACTTCAGATTTTAGATCAAGAGATGAAACAACAAATCATTCTTTTTGAAGAAGACAAACGAATGTTTTTAGATAAAAATGAATTTATGGAAAAAGTGTCTTCTTCGGTGCAAAAAGAGTATAATGATTTGTTAGCTTCAAATGATGTTTTAAAACAAAGGCTTGAAACAAAGTTTAAGTTTTTAAAACATGATAATTCTCTTGAGAAAATGTTTGAAATGATCGAGCAAGAATATGAATCAAACACTTCAAAGATTTCCATTACAAGTTCAACGATTGAGACTAAGAATTTAGAACTTGTAAAGGAAATGGGGGATAAAGTGAAACGTTTTGATGACGAGAAAAAGGTGTTTGAGAATAAGATTTCAAAGATGGAAAAGGTCTTAGCACAACGAGTCAAAGATTTTGATGATGTCAAAATGAGTTAGGAACTGACAAATTTGAGACGTATTTTGCTAATCTTGAAAAAGAAAATGCTTTATTAAAATCGCAGTTGGCATCTCAAAATTACACGTCGTTGCAAAAAGAAAACAATGATTTGAGATCATATAATGTGTTGAAAGAAAAACATGAAACTTCTTGTGAAAAACATGAAAAAGAGAACAATGATTTGAAAATGCATTACAAGAGTTTGTTTGATTCAATAAAACAGAAAAAGGTTGTTTCTCAAGTTTTCACAAAATCAATTCCAAAAGTGAATGTTTCAGAAAAGATTTACACGGGTAAATCTTCAAAACCGATTTTGAAAAAGGTTTCTCAATTTACTACTTATTCTTTGCAAAAAGATAGGAAGTATTTGAAGAAACGACATTCGTCCAAAACATTTGCTTCTCAAAATCATGAGAAAAATGAAAGTTCAAAACAAATCTGGAAAAGAAAGGGGGAAAACATTTCCAAACGGTTTAAGTATTATAGGGATGAAATGTTTTCAATGCGTAAAAGAGATGATTCAGTTCTGGAAAAGGTGAAAGATGTAAGGTTTCCATTCATTTCGAAAAGAATTTTTCAAAATGAAACACCGAGTTTCAACGATAAATGGAAATCTTCATCCTCCTCAAGGGTTAAAACATCGAATGAAACACCGGGTTTCAAAACGGTGTTCACACCTTTGAGAAATTTTAAAACTCCTAATGAAACATCCAGGTTTTATAAGTCAAATTGGACAAATGAGAAGAGTTTTAAATCACCGTTGATTCCAAGAAAGTTATTTCAAAATGAAACACCGGGTTTCAAATCTCCTTGGAATTCAACCTCTATGCATCAAATCGACGCAACTTACATTTGGTTCTCCAAATATGGTAAACCCGTTAGCAACGTGCTTAAGTGGGTACCAAAAGTTGTTGCTTAATTTGATAAGATCTTTGCAATTTTTTTTAGTTTAAGAAAATTCAAAAAATACAAAAAGATTTTTTTATATAAAATTTAGAAAAGACAAAAAGATTTTCTTTTACATAAAATTTTAGAAAAGACAAAAAGATTTTCTTTTATACCAAATTTTATAGAAAATTCAAAAAGATTTTTAGTTTCTATAATGGCTTTCATACAATGTCAGTATGAAACCCGTGCTTAATATAATGGCTTTCGTATAACTCAGTACGAAACCCGAACTTCATCTGATGGCTTTCGTATAATTCAGTACGAAACCCGAGCTTCATTTGATGGCTTGTGTACATTTCAGTACATAACCCGTGCTTTAAAGAAAAGAAGGTGTACGCTTCAGTGCATCTATCTTTGAAAAAGAAGAGAAGTCTTCTTTGACTTGAGTCATTGATACATATTTTTCAAAATCTTTATGTGGTACTTAAAAGATAAAATCAATTTGTTTTAAAAGTCAATGATCTCAAGTTGATGCGTTACAATCGATTCGGATTTTTAAAATGTGGTACTTTCAAGATAAAATCAATTTTAAAAAGGTCTTCAAATCGATGTATTTTTTGTTTTGTTTTGTGAAAAGTGCTAAAGAAATAAAGGACTCAAAAGTGAAAAGAGGAAATCCATCATAAATGTTTTAACGAAAATATGGTATTTTTCGAGGGGGAGTGTCCGTATATGTTGTTGAAAAGTTTTCAGAAAGAAACGAAAATGGGAAATTGTTTTACATTTCACCTTCACATATCCGTATTTTTGCGTTTTTAGCTTCATGTTAAAAATGTTTCTCGGCATACGTTAAGGGGGAGTGTCTTTATAATGATTGAAAACTTTAAAGATCAAAATTTTCTTCTTCATATGATGTTTGTGAGAATGATGAAAAACAGAAAGAGAGATTTGTGAGAGAAAAATAGAAAGAGAGAAATGAGAAATCGTATACTTGAAAAAATGAAAGTATATGTCATGTGCTTCAAAAGCAAGAACAGCACATGAAAAGAAAAAGAGAAAAGTATGCAAGAAAAGAAATGCCACCGCATACAAAAACAGACAGAGTGATTGTTCTACATTTTCTTGATATTATCAAAATCTCATGATACGATTTCAGATTTTCATCATGGTTTTCACGGACATTCTTTCTAAAGGAATTATCTTGGCGTATGTTGATTAAGTTGCACGGTGTGATTTAGTTACTCCCAAAATACTCCTATGATCTTCCAGAACCGGAATTGATCTACCCCGGAGTCTTCCTTCTAATTTAGGACAGTTAGGTCTAGGTGATGGAGTTTGAGGTGCAAATCAACATGTTTCGAATGCCAAAAGGCCTTAAGAGATAAAGCTTTGAATGAAAAAGAATGATCAAAAATGATAAATTTGTCAAAAGTGACAAGAATATGATGAAGAAGAATCGAATGATAAGTAAAGACAAAGGTTGGAGTTGAAAAGTGAGAGGCTTATACGAAAAGATGAAGGGTGTTTTTTCCTACACTAGGATAGAAACCGGGTCAACTCATAATCTATCGGATTTCATTCGTTGATTTCTGGTATTGAAGTAGACATCATGGACCCAGTGATGCAAATGCACAACCCCTCATAGCCACTCAAATACTTCTCAAAAAGTATTTGTTTCATTCTCACGGAGATTAAACGCATAATCTATCGACTTCTCATTCCGAGAATGTTGGTATTGAATAAAGGACATTCTGCTCTAGTCCTTGCTTACTAAAAGTGCACAAGAGTCTAGAGCCAATTTGATATTCAATGAAAATATCTTTAGGACACAAAAGTACGTTTGTATTAAACATCAATAATACAAAAAGGTACAATAATACATGTCTTTGTGACATTGCATGTCTATGTGACATTGCCGGAACATTCTGGAGTGATACTATCAAATAGTATTCACAATGATTGAATGGAAATCCTACCAGTGCTAACATCATGCCAACGCTGAACGTAGGTCACTATTTGAAAATGATTGTTTAATGATTCAAATACGTGTTAACTAGTAATCTATGTGATCTAGTGGTTATGTGTTTCCCAGGGTAACACAACACTAAGTTCACGAGATCAATGCTTATTTGGATTTCATGATCATATTTCCGCATCCTTATCATCGAGATATTGATTTGATCATATTTTTCAAATATTTCATCGAAAATTTTCAAAGCATGATCTTGTGATGTATGAACTTCATGGTTAATGTGGAAGATGGTTCTTACTCTGATAATTCTCCATTTCATCTTCTACAACATACAACAACAACATTTCTACCTTTCACAAGCATGACTACTTCAACGAATCTTATAATGACAAAAGTTTCTTTCAACCTTCACGAGAATGATAGCAATCATATTTGTTGGTTTGAGGGAGCTTATGGGTTATTTTGGGGGAGTATGTTTGGTTATAAAGGGGAGAATGTTTGATTCTTAAAGAGAAAAGAAAAGATTTTGATTTCAATTTCATGGACTTCAAAGGATATTCTTCACCCAGAGCTTATTTTGGAAGCTTATATAGTCATGATGCTCACGATGGATCATAATCATCATGAGGGGGAGAAAATATAAGCTTAGTATTGGCCTAATATGAGAAGAGATAAGATATTAGTATATTTGGGCAGAAAATGTAAGGTCAATTCAAGTATATGAAAGGGGAGAAGATATAAGCAAGAATATATAGGACAAATCAAGATACTAGCAAAGAAATTGAATCAAAGAAATCGTTATGGTAAAAGTAGTTTGATTAAGAAGATAAGATTCGTATTCAAGATTGAGGTTACTTCATCAAGTGTTTTGAATAAGCTGTAGTGTTTCATTAACTTCAAAGGTCGATCGAGATAGCCGGTTTGACATTTGCATGGAATTACTTCTCAAAAATATCGACATTGTCTTCAAACAATCAAAGTTTACTACTTCTATATTCAAGAGACGGATATGTGATTGAGGGGGAGCTTAAAGAGTATGAAGATTAATATGAAAAGTCAAGTGTTCAAGTCTTTTACAAAGAAATGCTCAATCAATATCATCGTGTTTCAAGATCTTTCGTCAGCAACATTATGTGATTGAAGTCTACATTCAAGATCAAGTTCGAAGATAAAGATTTCATACAAGATTTTTTAAAAGATTCAAGTTGCTCAAAAGAAGATCAAGTTAGCTTTTGAGAATGCTGATTTGAGTTCGAGAGTGGAGTTGATACCTTCAGAGATAAAGAGATCTATCGTATTATATAAGGGAAGAAAATTATATCGGGAGAGATTTGCTACAAGGTCGTCCTCAACTTTCATAAAGAATTCTCAGCGTTTTCGAGCTTCAAAGTAAAAAAAATGACAGACTACTTCAGAATAAAGTGTTCAAGCATAAGGAAGATGTCGTCATCAAAAACACAATAAGGATAGTACCCAAGTAGATCATTTAGGGGGAGAATGTTAGAAATAAAGAAATGACCTACTTGTAAGTACTTTAATAAGTACAAGGACTAGAAGTGTTAAGTTAGGAAAGTTCAATAAGGATAGTTAACCAAGGGGTATAAATAGTATTTATGCCAAGGTTAAGTGTAACAATTTCACTTTAATCAAAAGGCAAGTTAGGTATTTCTCTCTCTAAACACACACACTAATTACACCTTCATTTACACACACTAGTCATCAATCAATATCTATATGCTTAATAAGGTTGATACTTGCCCCAAAGTCGGCCAAAGCGTTTTTTACTGCCAAAGGTCTGATAAGACATGGTAGTGTGAAACTCCCTGCGTCTCCATCCTTTTGGGGTAAGCTCCTTTAGATGATAGCTGAGCACTCTTCATTGAGCTTGACCGAAGACGCTGATTTTTTGAGTTTCTCTTTGTGCAAGAGGAGATCTTTTAGAACTTTAGATCCCTTTGGCATGTGAATTATAACCTCCACGAATGGTAGGTTAATATGAATCTACCTGAAGATAGAAAAGAGTCGCTCATCATCGTCATCCCTTTGTTCTTTCTTTAACCGGGAAGGGAAAGGCATACCGGATGATTTAGAGGGATGGTACAAGGTATGTGACTGGGGGGTCTCCTTTCCTTGGGTGGTGGTTGTTTCTTCACCCTCAGGCTCCTTGATAGCTGTCGTTGTACTATCAAAAATAAACCTTAACTAATCCTATATAGATAGGGTAAGAAAGGGTCGAATCCTCAGTTTTGGTGACTCAATTTGCGTTTGTACCGAAAAATTGTAGTTTTATCTAGATTCTTGCTAGCTATTATTAATAAACTAATTGCCGTTAAAAAAAAAGCTTTACTAGCTAATTTTAAGAGATTAATTCTTCTTAAAGAACTGATCGAGATTCAGTGGACCAAGGCTTAGTGAAGAGAAATGCTTCATATGTGATAGACATGATCACTACATGAAAGATTGCATCTAAAAAAATATCCTTACCCTCATACACATCTTTAAACAACTCTACATTTCAACCCAAGCTTATCACCTCGGCACCAACCTTTTCAAATAATCATTCTGAGAGCCTAAAGTTTATAATGATTATAGAGCTGATCAGCTGAATACACGAAGGCCAAAGCTAAACTTGCCCTCTTAACTCTGGTGGCTCTAATTCTCAACCCTCACGCTCATCCTACTCTAAAAATAAAGGACTTGTTTGTGAAACTTATAACGGGATAAAGAGAAAATCTCCTCATATGATGAGGAAATGGAAACTGTCAATATGTTAATGGCTTTCTCAAATGATGAAAAAGCATTTCAAAAATAGAGAATAAGTTGATATCACAATTATAAAGATACACACTCTGAATGATAATGAAAATAAACAATTTTTTCTTGATTAACCATCAGTTAAATACTTAGACAAATGTTGATAGTTTATAACTTTGCGAGAAAGACTGTAACTCTTTAGTAAGAAGGAAGTTAGTGTTTATGGAATGTTATAATTATATACAATACCTATCCGATTTTTCCATTTAAATATACCATGTAAATCTTACTTATTATAGCTAGAACCAAAGTTCACACCTTAAACAAAGTCGAGATCGAGAAAATCTCAATAATCTTTAACAACTCATGCATGCACACGTACATACACATATAATTTTAAGGTCTATCAAGGCTTTTCATTTTCATTTTACTTTGTTTGTTTGGTGTTGTCCGAAGCCGTATTACAGGTCTCTCTTTATCGCCTTGGTTGGGTAACTTGAATCAAGTTACAAACCACATAGTCTCTAGAACCATTAGAATCTCCCATTCACTCGAATTGCCACCATTCCATTCTATGCCTAGCCGATTTTGGAAAAGCATGGTGATTATTATGCCACCCCTCTCCAAAAGTTAAGATAGCGACCCACCTATTATAATTAGTGATTAACAATATATTAATGATCTAATAAGTTATCTTGTGTTTAAAGAGCTAACCTACATACCAGTTATTTGTGGAAGTGTCTGAGGTGTTCCATGGTCTCTCACCCCATGTATGGCACACAGAGTTTACGAAATAAGTGACTTGGTTAAGCATCGCCTCTCGCATCCCCTGTATGAATTTATTTCATAAAATTTCAAAAATGGACTCCTTTAACAAAGTCAAAATCTGGTGTGGAAAATTATGTATATATGGATCTATGTATTATCTGTATATGAAAGTTAATTGATTATTTACCATTTCCCAAGCTAAATACGGAAATCCTCCAAGGATATATAGTAGGATTGCAAGAGAAACCTGATGCCAAATGTATGTGCTATGAAGAAACCTATAGAACCACTGTGCCTTTAGCTCGGGGACATTCGAGCACTCTCCGCTTCTTGATTCTCCAACCTATTTCATTTTATCAATTACATATATAAACTAGGGACCAAGATCCTCTCAAGTTGAAGGTAACTTGATAGATCATGTTTCAGGAAGCCCACTTATTTATTTAGTCTTACAATAAAGCTAACATGATCTATCATGTTGAGATCGAATTGAAATAATCTCGCTCCATAAAGTAGCTAGTAATATTATAATTTAGGTCATAAACATCAGTACCTTTGCAGCAATGTATTCGTTGTCCAATAACCATCCGATATGACTGAACCAGAAACCTTCTTTAGGGGTATGAGGATCCTTTTCCGTATCGACATACTTGTGATGGTTCTTGTGTACGCTCACCCAATACATTGGTTCTCCCTGCATATACACGCAATTTCAATGATAAAAGTACGCAAACAAAGGAATCAAAAGATTAAATTCGGCATGTCGTATACATAAAAACAATATATACCTCGCCAGATTGGGCACCACAATAGACAATGATGTACTCGAGCCATTTTGGGATCTTGGAACTCTTGTGGGTGAGAAGTCTATGATAACCTATGGTCACACCTAATCCTGTTATGATTTCCATTACAAGAGCCACCCATATTGCGCCCCATTTAAACATGAAAGGTGCACAAGCAGCCAATACATGCATTCCTAAGACCAAAAAAACTTTGGCCACGTCCACCGAATCCCATTTCCGTAACCAGAACCCTCCTTTACGCTTCTTCTCTAAACGGGCTTCGCTCCCTTTGTTATTAGCAAATGACATTACCAGCTTAATTATAGTATTATACGTACAAAAAGCATAGTTTTAATAAGAGATAACAAAATACACTCACTATATACCGGTTCAAAAGCATAACTTTCTATTAATTATCTTCTTGACATTCATGCCCAAACTATCGTTATACCAGTTTAAAAGCCTAACTTTTTATTAATTATCTTCACGACCAAACTGTCGTTATACCAGTTCAAAAGCATTACTTTTTATTAACTGTCTTCCTCTTTCTAAGAGTGATAGGTGAAGTGTAGGCGAATAACATGCCGTTGGTACTTCACATCACCGTCAATTCTATTAGTTTATGTTAATCCCCATGATCTTTATTCATTCACGAGTCAACTTTATATTCACATGAGTCCTGGGACTATCCAAGGAAATATCGACTATAATGGGATAAGCCCATAATCACAATTAATGCATACAGCTAAGAGAATCAATTATCTAATAATGTACAGCTCATGACAGAGGCTAATGTCAATCGATATCTAATCGCGAATGACTCAGCTAATACTCCCCCGCAGTTGTAACGGGAGAACTTCGAATGTTCAAACTGAAGTGAAAATTACAAAATAAAGCACTCGGAAGGCCTTTAATAAAGATATCTGCATACTGAAACCGGGATGGTACATGGAGAACATGAACTTGACCGGAAGCAACATAATCTTAGACAAAATGGATATCAATCTCAATGTGTTTAGTACGCTGATGCTGAACATGATTGGTGGATAAATACACAGTACTTACATTATCACAGTAGACTAGAGTAGCTGTGGTGAGGGGGGCATGAAGCTCTAGTAGCAAATTCCGTAGCCATACAGTCTTAGCAACAACATTCGCAACACCACGATATTCGGCCTCAGCACTAGACAGAGACAAAGTGACATATCGCTTAGCAGACGAGGATAAAAGGTTATCACCAAGGAACACACAATATCCTGAAGTGGATCGGAGGGTAACAGGGCATCCAGCCTAATCAGTATCTGTATATGCAGTAAGCTGAGCAGTAGAGGAAGTATGAAGCTGAAGACCAAAAGCAACATTACCACGAACATAGCGCTAAATACGCTTCAAAGCAGTAAAATGCGGCTCACGAGGATCATGCATGTAAAGACATACCTGTAGCACAGCATAGGATATGTTTGGGCGAGTGAAAGTCAAGCGCACTAGCCCAGACTGCGATATAAAGTAGGACCACTAACAGTGTCATCATTAGAACCAAGCTTGGACTTAGTGTCCACAGGGGTTACAATGCTGCATGTGTGCCCGATCAAGAATTTCCTCTGTATATTTAGACTGAGACAAGAACAAACCAGAAGTCGACCGCTGGGCAGATATACCAAGGAAATAATTAAGAGATCCAAGATCAGTCATGGCAAACTCACTGTGAAGTAAGGTAATGATACGTTGTAACAGTGTTGCAGATGTCATCCACATATAATAAGGGGTAAGTAGTATCAGAACCGCAATGAAAAACAAATAAGGACGTATCAGTTTTACTGTGCTGAAAACCGACACGTGTAATAAAACTAGTAAACCGCTAAAACCATGCTTTAGGAGCTTGCTTAAGCCCATATAACGAACGATGTAAATGACACACATAATCAGGGTGAGTAGAGTCCATAAAACTGGGTGGCAGATGCGTATATACTGTCTCAGATAACTGGCCATGAAGAAAAGCATTCTTCACATCAAGCTGATGAATAGGTCAATCGCGTGATACTGCAAGACTTAAGATAGTACGAATGGTGTCCGGTTTAACAACCGGACTAAAAGTCTCATCACAATCAATCCTCTGCTGTTGACTATGACCGTTCGTAACCAACCGAGCTTTATACCTACTTAAAGAGCCATCTACATTAAACTTATGCCTGAAAAGCCACATAGAATGAACAACAATAACATTATCGGGACGCGGCACAAGAGCCCACGTTCCATTAGAAATCAAAGCATTATATTCATCTACCATAGCCTTATGCCAATAAGGGTCACGGAGGGCATGTAAGTGATAGCGAGGAAGAGGGGAAGTAGTTTTGACATGGCAATTTATACGTTCAAGAGGTTTTGATAATCTGTCTTTTGCACGTGTGACCATAGGGTGTCTATTATTGGGGGTGTTTGGATATTTGTTGTTGGGCTGAGTATGGCTGGTGATGCTGTTAGGCCAGGCGTATAGGGCTGGTGAGTCAAAGATAGGGGCTGGTGCTGGGTAGTTGTTGCTAGGCCGTTGTTATTTGGGCTTGTGGGGAGTTGGTCGGGCTTGTAATGGGTTCGGTGATTTGATGAATTTGAACAGGAGAGTGAGGCGTGATAGTTGGTTCAATAGTAGGTTGTGGTAAATTATTTATATTAGGTGGAGGTAGAGTTGTGTGTTGGGGTACGTTTGTGGGACTAAAGGGATCTTTAAGTTGTAGCAAGAAATCGTAGGACGGTGGTGTATCGGGTGTCATGGATCCAAAAAGGAATTGATCTTCATCGAAAATGACATGTCAAGAAATGATAATTTTATTGGTGAAGAGGTCAAGGCAACGATACCCACGATGTTGAGTCAGGTAACTAAGAAATACACATCCCGTGGATCGGGGTTGAAGTTTATGATCAAAGAAAATGTGAGGATAACAAAGGCAACCAAACACCCGTAAGTGTTCATAGGAGGGTGGTTTATTATAAAGCTTAGTAAACGTTATTTCATTATTAATGGCGGTAGATGAAAGGATATTTAAAAGGTGACCGGCCATGTCTAGGGCTTCCATTCGATATGAGGGGGTATGTGTGCTTGAAAAAGCAAGGTGAGGGTAATATTGTTAAGAGTGCATAACATACGTTCCTATTTCCCATTTTGTTGAGATGTTTTGGGACAGGAAAATCAAAACTGGATGCCGTTTTGATGGAAAAGGGTGTGAAAGCGGGTGTTGTCAAACTCGCCTTCATTGTCACATTGCAAAGCCTTAATATTAACATTAAATTGTTTATTCACATATGCACGAAAAGTAACAAAGGTATCAAATAAATCTGATTTATGAAGCAGAGGATGAACCCAAACATAGTGTGAGAAATTATCAAAAAAGATAGCATAATATCTGATACCACTTTCACTCGATATGGGGGATGTCCACAAAATCAAAGTGAATAATTTTAAACACGGACGCAACATTCAACGCAAAACTATAAAATAGAAGCTTGGTATGTTTACCTAATTGACAAGCATGACACAAAGCGGAGAACTTTGATTTATTATATGAAATAAAATGAGAAGACTCTAAATGACGAAGCACATCATCACTTGGGTGTCCAAGGTGCATGTGCCATGTAGTGGGACTCAAAGTAAGCAAAGCAAATGTTGTGGTGTTGGATGGTTGTTGAGTGACAGGGTAGAGGTCGTCGGTTCTATCACAACGGAGAAGAAGCCGACAGGTCTGGTAGTCCTTCACAGAAAAACCATAAGCATCAAAATCAACAGACACATTATTATCACGAGTAAATTGACGAACAGAGATCAGGTTTTTGATGATATTAGGTGTAACAAGAACATGATGAAGGTGAAGGGGTTTGTGTGGCATGTGCAAAAAGCTATGGCCCGTGTGAGTCACGGGTATGGGTTGGCCATTGCCAACAAATACATATTTATACATGCTTGGATTGCTAAAAGGTGAGCATACTTGTGTTCTCAGCAAGATGAGATGACGCTCCAGTATTCATATTCTAATTAGGTTCTTAAAGAGTCATCGTTTGATAGGCATGTGGTAGCATAGTGGCTTGAGAAAGATTCGCTGATGACATAGGATAACTTGGACGAACCTGTTGATGAGTCTGTGCCTGTGCCTGTGGTATAACCGAAGGTCTGTAGAAGCCAGTTGGGCCAGGTGGGCCGGGGGGTACTGTTGGGCCGTGGAAGCATGATGAGTAGGTGCATGTTGGGCTGAAGCTAACTGTGGACTAAAATTGGTTGAGGCCAAATGTGCTTGGGCTGGCTGCGGTAATGGACTGACCACGTGGGTTTAGTGGCACAGTGGTTTTGGAATTGGTATTATTTTGGTTCTATGAGCTACGACCTTGCACATTATTATTCGACCGGGTAGTAAGAGTCGGATTGGGGCGCGGTCGAAGATCATTGGCACCATGAACAAACTCGCAACAGGCTCTATAAGTGCAAGAACCACGTTGAAAATTACGACAAGCATCCAAACCCGAAGTACTCTCATAGTTTTGGCCTTATTAATGTTTGAAGTAGATGCAACAAGGACCATAGGAGAAGATGATGTATGATGAAGAAGTGAATTACCATGCGATGGATGAGACATGTCATTTTCTTCAAGGAGCATCATGGACCGCAACTCGTCAAATGTAGGGGCTTTTTCTCTGAGACGAATGACACGTGTCGCTTCCGGATACTTGCTACGAATCTCGTTGATAGCATATGTCACAAGGCTAGAATCTTTTACCGGGGATTCAAGATTGGTAAGGCGATCAGCTTTTGATTTTATTTGTTAAAAAAATCAGTTATGGATGAATTTCCAATTGACATGTTGCGGATCTCATTATCAAGTTGAGTGATACGGGCATCCTTATTATCATGAAAGAGATCCTTCAATCTTTTCCAAACTCCATGTGCGGTAGAATCAACATCAACAATCATCCCCACGAGTTTTAGAGATATGGTTGAGTATATCCACATGAAGACTAGCGAATCATTAGTGTCATGAAGAAGATCAACCGTAGATGCGGCTGTAGTAGGGGGCCGGCAAGATGATGATGAACTTCATAGGTTTTGCAAAAACATTGAAACAACGAGCTCCAAGAATTGTAGTTTAATTTATCAAGATCAAGGGGGTGGGATACACGCCTTGATGCTTGTAATTGAATAAGCTTTATCAATTGGTTATTTTGGCTGTTGTGGAGGCGTTTCTCCCGTCAGATGGCTATGACGTTTGATAGAAAGCAAGCAGGGAAAACAAATGAGAAAAACAGTCGACTGAAGATGCAGTCGAATGAAAATTAGGGTTTTGGGAGGCTCTGATACCATATTAGTTTGTGTTAATCCCCATGATCTATATTCATTAACGAGCTAACTTTATATACACATGAGTCCTGAGATTATCCAAAGAAACTATCGACTATAATAGGATAAGCCCATAATCACAATTAATACATACAGCTAAGAGAATCAATTATCTAATAATGTACAGCTCATGACAAAGGCTAATGTCAATCCATATCTAATCACGAATGACTCAGCTAATAAATTCAGCATCCCTTTAATAACACCACAATAAATAAAACATTCTCTCCAACAAAAATATCAATAACACTCATAAAACCCCACCAAAAATATCTCACTCACTCAGAAAAAAAACAAAAAAACGAATGGCATTTAGCCATTAGGATGGCTTGGGACGAATGACACACCAGAGACGGTACAGTTTGGCTAGCCATTGGTGCCAAAATATACCAATGGCATACTAATGAGAGTGTTGGGTGTAGTAGGTGCCAATAACACGTTACTGGTGTGTCACTTCAACGACAACTCAGTATTCCTCCAATAACACCCTAATAACTAAAACACCTTCTCAGCAAAAATATCAATAACATTTATTCGTACCTATAAGTCTTACAAAAACCTCACAAAAAATACCCCACTCACTCACACAAAAAACAAACAAAAAAACGAATGGCATTTAGCCATTGGGATGGCTTGAGACGAATGACACACAAGAGACGGTGCAGCTTGGCTAGCCATTGGTGCGAAAATATACCAATGGCACACTGATGACACCTTGTAACTAGGGATGGCAAAAAAACCCGAAACTCGAAGTATTTAGGGCAAGGCGGGGCATGCTTATCGGGTTACCGGGCGGTTTTCGATGCATTAACAAATATTTTTATCGGGTATAGGGCGGGGAGCGGGCCACAAACCCGCCCCACCCCAAAACTATATGTACATATAAATCTATCATATTCATATGTTGTTATGTTAGTATTTACGTTATAAAAACAATATTATCGATTTTATTAATAGTTATGTATTTTTCTAGCTATCTATATTATTTGTATTCGGCCCATTATATGTTTGCAGGCCTAGCCCATGTTAGTTTCTAGAATTCTCTATGTACTATCTATATATACGGTTATTATTGATGAATGAAAGGCAAGGAATCAATTACCTTTCGTTATGGTATCAAAGCCAGTAATATTTGTCTCCTAATTTTTCTCCCAAAGTCTCGTCTCTCTCCTATCAACCGATCAAAAAAACCTAATATAGCTCATCCTCTCCAACCATTCTCATGGCAACAAACTCATCGGACAACCAAGGTAACCCCAACACAACCTCTTATAAATCTCAAAACCTACCGCAATTGTGTAATCACTTTAACAAAGGTACGTGTACATTCGGGGACCATTGCAAGTTTATTCATGACCATTGTAATCGGGCAGGTTTGACAACCAAAATTAACCGTGGCACCACCCTTTCTTTTGGTCGACAGTTTGCACACCCATTTGTTACATCGCATGGAACTTCGGGCCTTTATCAGGCTCACCAAGCCCACTACCCCAACTATGTTGGCCCATCACATAATACTACTTCACGCATACCCCCTAATCATTCCACTCCAAACGCATATCTGACCAATGCTTATTATCCCAGTACTGTAGCTCAGGCCCATTACACACCATCACCTCAGGCCCAATACACACCACCACCTCAAGCCAGCCACCTCAAGCCCATTACACGCCACCTCAGCAGCTCGCATCCCAAGGTATACTCGGCCTGGCTCCTGCTCTCTACCTATCTCAGCCGACCTCGCTGCCATGTGCGTTTAGCACTATGAAGTTTCAAGACCCTACTTAAAACATGAACACAGATGCCACTTCTCACTTAATTTCTAATGCTCGTAAATTAAGTACTATTTTTAATAAACGCTTATCCCCATCTATACATGTTGGTGACGGTGATTCTATTCCCGTTACTAACACCGGACATAGCATTATTCCATCTATTCATCGTCCCTTACACTTTCATAATGTTCTTGTCACCCCCAATATAATTAAAAATCTTATTTTTGTTCGTCAGTTTACTAGGAACAATAATTACACTATTGAATTTGACGCATTTGGTTTTTCTGTGAAGGATTTATTGACTCGTCGTATCCTCTTTCGATGTGATAGCTCGGGAGATCTCTATCCAATTACCAAGCCGTCAACTACCCCTACTGCTTTCCTCTCAACTAGTGCATCCACGTGGCATCAATGCCTCTGTCACCCGAGTGATGAAGTGCTACTTTCTCTTGTCTTTCGTCAGTTTATTTCATATAATAAAGAAAAGTCGTCACATATTTGTCATGCGTGCCAGCTTGGCAAACATGTAAAGCTTCCATTTCATTCTTTAGATTCTATTGTTGAACATTGCTTTGATATTATTCATTCTGATTTATAGACATCCCTCATTGTTAGTTTTAGTGGTTTTAAATATTATGTCTTATTTCTCGATCATTTTCCTCATTATCTATGGATATATGCTCTTCGTTCTAAATCTGACATGTTTGATAATTTTTTGCATTTTCGCACTTATGTCAAAAATCAATTTAAATATGAAATAAAAAGCTTCCAATGTGATCATGGTGGTGAGTTCGATAATAACCGACTCTACAACCTTTTTGTTAAAAATGGCATTCAATTTCGCTTCTCTTACCCAAAAACCCTCAACAAAATGGCAAGGCGGAACGAATGATACGCACAATCAATAATATCATTCGTACACTACTATTTCAAGAACATCTTCCCCCCACTTTTTGGGTCAAAGCTCTTCATATGGCGACCTACCTTCTAAACCTTTTACTATCTACCGCAATTCAAAACGAAGTACCTTTCACACGCCTATTTAACAAACAACCCGATTACTCTCACTTACGAATATTTGGGTGTCTATGCTACCATCACTCTCACTCCTACCTCTCAAACTTACCCAAGAGCCATCCTTGTATATTTTTTGGCTATCCCGCTTACCATCGTGGTTTCCGTTGTCTAGACCTCGAAACAAACAAAATCATATTGTCTAGGCATGTCACCTTTGATGAAACCTAATTTCCATACAAGTCCATGACATCATCATCTCCACCTTCGTATCAATTCCTTGAACCTATGCCTTCCTCCTCCTTACTTCACCACACCCTACTTGACCCCACAACACATACCCACGGGCCTACTGTCGACCCTTAGCCCAACACTCATACTCCACCAACTACCAATCCAACCCAAAGTCCTCCTCACATCGGCCCAAATTCATCAGACCCAACTTTCTCCACCAATCAGCCTACTAGTCACGAACCCACAACACCCAAACCCAAACCCAAAACAGTCTGCTGCCACCACCCATATTTGATCCACCAAATCCATAAACCAATACCGACCCAGTTAATGAACCACCCCGCACTCATCCCATGATCGCACGGTCGCAATCAGGCATTGCCAAACCTATCGATCGCTTGTCTATAAATACTTTCTTGATTTCTCCTATTCCTAAAAATCCGTCTGACGCCTTAAAAGATCCCTAGTGGCGTAATGCTATGTACGATGAGTATGATGTGTTGGTTAAAAATGGCACTTGGTTACTTGTACCAAGGCCCACAGGTGTTAATATGGTTCGATCTATGTGGTTATTTAAGTATAAGTTTTATGCTGGCGGGACTTTGAGCCGTTATAAGGCTTGTTTGGTTGCTAACGGTAGTAGTCAGCAACTTGGTGTTGATTTTGATGAGACTTTTAGCCTGATTCTCAAACCAGCCACTATTCGCACGGTTCTTGGCCTTGCTATGTCTCGTAAGTGGCCGATTCACCAACTTGATGTTAAGAATGCTTTTCTTAACGGTGATTTATCTAAGACTGTCTACATGCATCAGCCACCCGGTTATGTTGATGCTAGGTTCCCTAACCATGTTTGTCATTTGTAGAGATCTTTATATGGTCTGAAACAAGCACCTCGTGCTTGGTTTCAGCGTTTTGCAAGTTATGCCACACGGGCCGGATTTTATCACAGTCGTTGCGATACTTCTCTATTTATTTGTAGACATGGTTCTCAGGTTGCTTATCTTCTTATTTATGTGGATGACATTATTCTTACAGCTTCTTCTCCAGCACTACTACAGCAGATTATAGATTCCTTACATAATGAGTTTGACATGACTCATCTCGGAGCACTTAATTATTTCCTTGGTATTTCTGCAGATCGCAATTCTACATGTTTATTTTTGTCTCAGAGGAAGTACGCTCTTCAGCTTCTTGAGCGTGCTCACATGGTTCATTGTAATCCTTCTCGGACACCCGTTGATACAGAGTCTAAACTGGGTCTGGAAGGTGTTCTTGTTCAGGATCTCACTTTATATCCCAGTCTTGCCGGGGGGGGGCTACAGTATCTTACATTTAAACGTCTAGATTTTTCTTTTGCCGTTCAGCAGGTTTGCCTTTGTATGCATGATCTGAGGGAGCCTCACTTTGCTGCTCTCAAGCTATCTTGCGATATGTTCGAGGGACTGTGAACTTTGGTCTCCAGTTATATGATTCCGCTACTACTTCTCTGGTTGGTTATACTGATGCTGATTGGGCAGGTTACCCCTCTATACACAGGTCTACTTCAGGTTACGTCAGCACACCCTCTCTCGCTCTAGTGCCGAAGTTGAATACCATGGTATTGCTAACGTTGTCGCAGAGACTGCATGGCTTCGTAATCTACTTTGTGAGTTATATTCTCCTCTATCGACTGCCACTCTTGTTTACTATGATAACGTTAGTGCCGTTTATATGTCTGCCAATCCTGTTCATATTTTTATAAGAAATTTTTGTAGCTTTGTATCTTTGCAAGATTGCAAGTTGTGATTATAAAAACTTTTATTTGTCATATATTTATAAGAAATTTTGATTTTTTAAATGTGGTTTATTATTATTTATGTTTAATTTGTTAAAACTATTAAAGCTACTAATTAATATATTATTAATGAGTTCTTTATTCTTCACATTATTGCATGTAATCACATTTGTAAAATATGGCGTGGAAGTAGTAATAAACAGGGAACAACCAAACAGGGACAACGTGTATTTGGTGGAGCATTGTGTCAGAAAAGACGACCCGATAAAATCCCATACGGGGATCATAGTGGGTTTGAGGGAGCATCTCATCCTAATGAAACGCCCGAATAAAATCCCCAATGAGGATTAGGCAGGGTTTAAGACGTGGTTTGCTAATTAGTTTTGGAGATAGAAGGTGGCTACCGTGCTCCGAATCGGCCCTGTTACCATTCCTACTTGTAACTATAACTAGCCCTCTAATGCATGATATTGAATCAAATGCTTCGGTTCTCGTGTTCTAAAACTTCAAATAGACAAGGTTTTTTTTTCTTTCTTTCTATTTTTGCTTTCTAATTAAGTTGTCATCAACTAATTAAAGGTACTTATGTCATTTTTTTTTTCACAAAAAGCAATTGTCGCTAAATAAACTCGCACTTTATTTGCATGTCTTTAGCAATAGTTATCTTAAAGTACATGGTATTCTTGTAGTGAAGATATCTACATAATGAGGATTGCATGATATTTATAATTAAGACATAGCTTAATAAACAAGTAATCTTAACCCTAAACTAATAGTCCAAAGACTATAATTAAGCTTGGCCAATTAACCTAGTCATCTAACATTCCTTTCCAGTTTGAACTTGAGCTTTCCGAACGAATAAATTGGAACATATATATGTAGATGGCTGTTTTTTATTCTTTTTTGTCTATCATTGTATTTAGCAGCATATTTGTTTACTTCATGCGGCTTCCTCCTTTGCATAATGGTATTTTAGGCCATGTCTTGATTTGCCTTTAGGTAGTAGCGACAATCCCGCGACCAACTATTTTTGAAAAACGACAATGATTTTTGGCTATGGAACAAAGTTTAATGTTGACGAGACAAAATTAGTTGAATGATGGTTAAATCAACGTAATATGAGGTATCTTATGACGACTAGGGTATGTGAGCCAAGGTTTGTGATTTGGATAGACAAAAAAGGGTTCTTAAATAAAAAACAATAAAGAGGAAGAAAATATATTGAGATCCCTCTGAATCATCCGTGAGTAGCCGTTGACCGGATGATAACTATTTTGTAGTGTATTTTACCTGGAGCTCCGATACCATCTAAATTAGCAAAGAGATATATGATTGAATTGTATTGGGTAATTACATAATGAGGGTTGCTTGTATTTTAGTAATAAAGATATAACTTAATGAACAAGCAATTCTAACCCTAAGAGCACTAGGTATGGAGTTGAGCCGTGGGAAAAAGTGGTGCCACATCACCATTTTTTTTCATAACACCAAAACACCCTATAACACTAAAAACACCCTCCCTAGTCAACATAACAATTTTTGTTGTTATGAAGATCCCCTACTTTTTCCATTGTTTTTTATTCATTTATAATAAAGTGGAAACTAATAAACTTAAATAAAAAAAAATACATAAATCTTAACCAAACCATTTTCAGCCCATGTCACACATCAAGAGTAAAAATAACCCCATTTAATACCCCCATTATATCTTTTATTCCTTTTCATCAAACGCATAGTAGCGCCCCAAGAATAAAAAAATGTGTGAACGCTGCAAGTACTAAACAAAAACAAAAACTTTTTTAAATTTTTTTTTTAAAAAATAAAGTAAAATAAAACGCGAGACTCGATACAGTGTCTCGCGTTTCCTGGACCATTTGGGCTGGGGATGTAGGCGCGAGGTACACGAAAAAACGCCACTTAATATTGTGGTTGTGGCGTTTTCGTGTCGCGTTTCGCAAAATGCCCACCGAAACATTGTTTCCTGTGCTCTAACTTTAATGGTCCGCAAAGTCACAATTAAGTTGGACACAACTTACTAGTCATCTAAAAGTGGTTTCCCGTTGAATTAGTTTGAATGTCGGGTTGCTTGGGTTGATGATGAGATTCGGATGACGTCTTATGAGATAGTTGTATCAGCTATTGTGGTGCTGGCCACTCTTATGGTGGTATTTTAAGTTGATCGTTGGAATCGGTTTTAGTGATGGTTGAAATGAGTGTAGTGGTATGGGTAGTGATTGAAACAAGATTGGTGGTATATATGGTAAGACGTTTCGAAAGGATTTTTAGCATCATGTTTGTGAAGCAAGTCGGTGTCAATTGTCAAACTTAGCCATGATATAGGCTAATTTAGCCATTAATTCTTCAAGGGTTGGTGGCTTAGATGATGGAGTCATTTGATAAAGCAATGAAAGCATAATTGATAACAGACTGATTTAAGATGATCAATCTCTTAAAAACTATGATAAAAAATTGAGATGATAAGGCCTTTGGGAATTGGGAGAGCAAAAATAAGCTTAAACAAGTTGGTATACAAGCCTATAAGAGGGGAGGGAGTGGTGGTGTTATGGCTTCGTGCCAAGCCATGGCGCGAGATTGAGCCATGGCGCACCACTTCGTGGTTCGCGCCAAGCACTCTCGCGCCGTGGCTTACAGCCCATGCGATCGATAATTTATTTTTTATTTTTTTGAAAAATAGCCGTTGGGGGGAGCGGATATTTGAAAAAAATATCTCCAAAACCCTATTTTTACCCCTTTAAAAATCCTATAATTATTTTTATATTTATTAACTTCACGCACAATTTCTTTACAATTCTCTCATCTTTTACTCAAAAAAATGAATTCCAACCCGAATTGGATTTCCGGTTGCTTATCAGACCCAACCAACAAATTCTGGGGTAGTCTTCGAATCCGGGCTGGTTCCAACTAACCTTCATTCACCCCAAATGAATGATGGTTAAATCAACGTAATATGAGGTATCTTATGACGACTAGGGTATGTGAGCCAAGGTTTGTGATTTGGATAGACAAAAAAGGGTTCTTAAATAAAAAACAATAAAGAGGAAGAAAATATATTGAGATCCCTCTGAATCATCCGTGAGTAGCCGTTGAGCGGATGATAACTATTTTGTAGTGTATTTTACCTGGAGCTCCGATACCATCTAAATTAGCAAAGAGATCTATGATTGAATTGTATTGGGTAATTACATAACGAAGGTTGCTTGTATTTTATAATAAAGATATAGCTTAATGAACAAGCAATTATAACCCTAAGAGCACTAGGTATGGTGTTGAGCCGTGGGAAAAAGTGGTGCCACATCACCACTTTTTTCCCATAACACCAAAAGCACCATCCCTAGTCAACACCACAATTTTTGATGTTATAAAGACCTACTTTTTTCACCTTTTTTTAATTCATTTATATATAAAAAGAAACTTATAATCTTAAATAAAAAAATACATAAATTTAACAAACCATTTTCAAGCCCATGTCACACATCCAAGCTCAAACACATAACCCATAAATATCCCAATATAATCTTTATTCCTTCTTCATCAAACGCAGCAGCAGCCACAAGAATAAAAAATGGTGAACGCTGCAGGTACTAAAACAAAACAAAAACTTTTATAAATTTTTAAAAAATAAATAAATAAATAAACGCGAAAACGTGAGACACGGTACAGTGTCTGCCGTTTTCACGTCGCGTTTTCCTGGACCATTTGGGCTGGGGATGTAGGCGCGAAACACGAAAAGGCCACTTTTATTGTGGTTGTGGCGTTTTCGTGTCGCGTTTTCGCCAAAACGCCACCGAAACGCATTGTACCCTGTGCTCTAACTTTAATGGTCCAGAGCTCACAATTAAGCTTGGATCAACTAACCTAGTCATCTAAAAGTGGTATCCCGTAGGATAGTTTGAATGACGGGTGCTTGGGTGAAGACCTCGGTGCACGTCTTAGAGATAGTTGTATCACTACTTGTGGTGCATCTTATTGGTGGTGTGATCGTTGGAATCGGTTTCAGTGATGGTTGAAATGAGTGTAGTGGTATGGGTAGTGATTGAAACAAGATTGTTGGTAGATATGGCAAGACGTTTCGAAAGGATTTTTAGCATCATGTTTGTGAAGCAAGTCGGTGTCAATTGTCAAACTTAGCCATGATATCGGCTAATTTAGCCATTAATTCTTCAAGGGTTGGTGGCTTAGATGTTGGAGTCATTTGAGAAAGCAATGAAAGCAAAATTGATAAGAGACTCATTTAGGATGATCAATCTCTTAAAAACTATGATAAAAAATTGAGATGATAAGGCCTTTGGGAATTGGGAGAGCAAAAATAAGCTTAAACAAGTTGCTATACAAGCCTATAAGTTTCAAAATAAGGCCTTATGAAATATAAGCCGAAAGCACATAAGCTCGTAAGCCCAAAATAAGCTTAAACAAACACGCCCCAACAAAAAAAATCACAGGCGACAATGTTTGACCAAATAAAAGTCAAAACCTTTTTTTAAAATTGCCTCATTTCGCCTGAGTGTAAAAATGTTTGGCTCAGATGTGCAAATATGGAACCGCATAAAAGGGGATCCAAACCCACCATGACTGCAAACACTCTTCTGGCCGGGTTGCCCCCGCCAAGATATGGGTCGAATACACCCATCTTGATCCGGTAACTTATGCTCCTGGAAATTTAAATGCATCGCCTATGTAACATGCTGTTATATTTTAAAGAAAATGGTATTATAGAAGATGTTTTGCAGGAATGGCAACTAATTTGACTGCAAAAGAAATCAAAACTACTTATACTGATTCCCAAAACGAGCCGAACCGCTCAATCCGAAACCCAAAAAAAGGCTCAGATTCGCCTTTATTCAGACATAATCCAATAATGACGTCAGCCATGGCTGGGAAACCATGCGATCTCGCCACCCTACGACCACCGTCACCACCATGTCTGGTAAATAAACTGAATCAATCATCACAGCCTTAAAAAAACACACAACACACATAGTACGAGATTGTACTCATTGGCACAAGAAACAGACCATAATCTCATATCTATCTATATGTGTTCGTGTGTTTTTTTTTATCGAGGCTGGCGCCAAAGACATGAGATTTAATTCTTTGAACGAGGCCGGTGGCAATGTAGAACAAGAGCAGAACACCAAACTAATAACCCAAAAAATTGACATCAAGTAACCTGAGTAAGCAAGTGTTACAAACTTTCATAGCATAAACAAAAATGTCACAACTGGGACGAAAACAAAGAATAGATAGCAATAACAGCATAACACAAACCCATTGTATTCGTTATTCAAAACCTCCAATTTCACTATTAGAAGGAAGTCTCAAACCAGTCTTTTGACCAGAATTGATGCCCCAAAGCCTTTGCTCCTTTAAAAGACGAATAAACGTGCCCCTAAGTGCAGAACTATGCTGAAGACAAAGGACCCATAGAAGTTAATATTTCTAGTCTAATTTAAAATGGCCGTTCAAGAAAACTGGAACTACTTAGACAAAAAAGGATGAACAAAAAATAAAATTGCATTTATGAACAAAAATTTGAAAAATATAGACCACATAGAAAGTAAGATATAATTATTATGAGGCTCAGATTTGTAGGTAACCGAGCAAATTTGACAATACTGTCATGGCTGCAAACATATCCCCTGATTGCAATGCAAAAGAACAGAAAAATTCAAATCTTGATTCTTTTACACAACCATGATAGTTGCCCCGCCAATATGCAGATAATCCCACATTTGGTCGAATACACCAACACAAATTCATCATCATAGCCTCGGATATCATTACTCATACCACACATACGTGTCATATATGATTTAGTAGGTTTCAGGCATAAAAAAATTAGGATAACTCTTAATTTACCCATTTAACCCATCGGAATTGACCCCACATATACAAGTGTACACACTGCACTTCAAACCCGTATCAGACCTTAATGTGAAATCCCTTCCGCTACATTACTTTAAATGAAGAGTTAACTACATTTTTGGTCCTTGTGGTTTGTCGAATATAACGGTTTTAGTCTAATAGTTTAAAATGTAACAGATCTCGTCCGTTTTTGGTTAAACGTAACACTTTTGGTCCAATTTTGGTCCACTTTTGGTCCTTGTGGTTTGTCGGGTATAACGGGTTTAGTCCAAAAATGAACCAAAAGTGTTACGGGTTGACCAAAAATGGACGAGATCTGTTACATTTTAAACTATTGGACTAAAACCGTTATATCCGACAAACCACAAGGACCAAAAATGTAGTTAACTCTTAAATGAATGATGAAACCAAAATCACCAACAAATTGCATTGTGGAGTGAGGCTAAGATATGTAAGCAATGGAGGAAAGAAGATACATCTGCCATGGCTGCAAAAGTACCATTTTGCCCCGCCAAGCTGAAAATGATCTCAACTTTGCTCCAATCCACTCATTGTGTAATTTATATCACAGCCTCTTTATATCACCAAATCCTCATCCTAATGAGGCTAGATATGCAAATTTCGCAACTGAAGTTAGTCCACTTTTGAACTTGAGCAATCCAAAAAGTTGTTGCAAAGCACCATAAACAGTCGCAATGAGTAGCCTCAAACTCTCATAACCTGGCCATTGATTTCTAAAGAAAATCACTGGCCTCAAAGAACAATCGGAAAAAAAAAGGAACATCCGCCTGGCTGCAAATTTAACAATTTGCCCAGCCCTTATACGTATTCTGTGTTAATAATACCAATTATCCACATATACCAAAAACCACCTAGATCAGGAGATGATTCTTATTGTTCCAAAGTAGAAATTGCAATGCGAACAAATAGGGTCAGATAAACTAAACAGTCGGAAAAAAGAGGATACATCCGCCATGGCTGCAAATTTACGAATTTGCCCCGCCAAGATACGAACAATCTCACTTTTGTCAGCAACTTTCACCAAACCACAAGGACGAATTCTGCAATTTACTCTAATAATAATATTAAGGGGGGAACTTCATATGGCATCTTGTACATCAGAGTAAGTTGAATATTATTGTTACGAGCCAGTAGATAATGATTTTTCCTCCTCCTGTTTGTAACACAGATCGTTCCAAAGTACGTATTGTCAGTGTTGTAAAACGCGGTTTAGGCGGCCGCCTAGGCGCTAGGCGGCCACCAACCGCCCCGCTTTTCACCAAATCGGCCAAGTTAGGCGTTTTGGTCAAAAGGCGGTCAACATCCCGCCTAGGCGGGTCAATAAATCAACCCATTTATGGTGTTTTGGCGATTTGATTTTCTTGATTTCCGGCGTTTACTTCATTTTTTTGGTGAACGGGAGGTTGAAGATGGAAAGGTTGAAAATTGAAGAAGCTAGGGGGTGTTTGGCTAAGCTTATATGTTGAGCTTATGAGCTTATTAGCTTATATATGTCATATAAGCTAAAAATAAGTGTTTGGCTAAGCTTATAAGAGTGGGCTTTTGAGCTTATATAAGGAGGTTTTGATAAGCCACAAAAGTGTGGCTTTTTTAAGTGGGTTGGGCTTATATAACATGTTACATTATAAAATACAAATTTACCCTCAATTATACTTAATCTAAGATTAATATTTTTCAACCCATGTCTCTTATAGTCATTTACCACTTTAAAATAACCCAAACATTTGAAGTTATAAACTTACTAAATATAAGCTAATCCAAACACTCAACATGTGCTTATAAGCTTACGATATATAAGCCATAAGCCGTTTATATAACATAAGCATAAGCCCAACTCATAAACTTAGCCAAACACCCCCTTAAAAGTTGGCTTTGATTAAAGTATTAAAGTTGTGACCTAGTTTTGTACTATACATCTTAGCCCAATGGGCTTGGGCTTTAATAATAATAGACCAAAACACATTTTTACAACATGGCCATAACCTATATGATTAAAAATAATAGAAACATTAATAAAAGTAGAAAAGATATACAAATTTTTCAGATTATATATCAATTAAATATTATATTTTGCAGATTATACATCAATTATATATTAAAAATTGTAAAAATAATAATAAATATATATAAAATGTCGGCGGATTCCGATCGAAGGTGGTCGACCGCCTAGCTACCGCCTAGCGATTTTTGCAACATTGGATGCAAACAAGGCTCAGATATGTAAAACAGTCGAGAAAACAAGAATTACTCTGCCGAGGCTGCAAACTGAACATTTTGCCCCGTCAAGATGTAATCTCAACTTTTGCTCGAATCCATTTAGACGCTTTCAAGTTCTATCATCACAGCCTTTTAAGCACACCAGCACAGTGAACATTTTCTGCAAACTTTCAACAAACCACAAATACGATTTTTGCAATTTACTCTAATAATATTAAGGGGGGAACTTCATATGGCATCTTGTACATCAGAGTAAGTTGAATATTATTGTTACGAGCCAGTAGATGATGATTTTTCCTCCTCCTGTATGTAAAACAGATCGTTCCAAAGTACGTATTGTGATGCAAACAAGGCTCAGATATGTAAAACAGTCGAGAAAACAAGAATTACTCTGCAGATAATCTCAACTTTTGCTCGAATCCATTTAGACGCTTTCAAGTTCTATCATCACAGCCTTTTAAGCACACCAGCACAGTGAACATTTTCTGCAAACTTTCAACAAACCACAAATACGAGTTTTACAATTTACTCTTAAGAGATATAAGGTAGAATTTTATCAACAACTATTAATCATAAGCATGAAAGAAGTTTGACCAGATAAAAGTCAACCCTCTGTAAAATCGCCTCATTTCGGCCGAGTGTAAAATTGTTTGGCTCAGATGTGCAAATATGGAGCCGGATAAAAAGGGATCAGACTCCGCCATGGCTGCAAACACCAATCCAGGTTGTATTGCCCGCCAAGATACGGACTGACTTTCACCCAATGTCCAGTTATCTATGGTAAGAAAGGCTCAAATGCACAGGAATTCTTCATTTCCTCGACAATTGAAAAGGTTTGATAGACCAAGGAACTTGTGGTCTAGTGGTTGTGAGTAGGGATGTTCACTAACGGAATGGTCCATTCAACTTACAATTTGGTTTGGTTTTGGAAGCTCATATCAGTATTTGATCCCAGTTGCGCCTTATACGTAAATTGTTGTGATCAACAAGGCTCAGATATGTAAAAACAATCAAACAAAGAGGATAAATCAGCCATGGCTGCATATTTACTCATTTGCCATGCCAAGATGTGGACCATCTCAACTTTACTCGAACACATTCAAATTCTATCATCACAGCCTCATAAACACATGACTACACTTGACATTTCCACAACCTTCACCAAACCACAAAGATGATTTTTGCAATTCACTAGAAAATCATAGGGATGAAAGAAGCTTGACCAAAAAAAGTCAAAGCCCTCTAAAATAGCCTCATTTCGTCGGAGTGTAAAATTGTTATGGAACCGGATAAAAGAGGAACTGAACCCGCCATGGCTGCAAGCACAGTCAGGTTGCCCATCAAGATACAGAACGAAATTTCACCCAATATCGTAACCTCTGCTTGGAAATAATAAATGCACAAAATTCATATCTTTATCGCCAGTGGCAAGAGTCTCTTTTACCTTTCAACTTCAATAACTATGTTAGATACGACTTCAGAAATAATCAGATAATTAGCTGTATCAAAGTGCAGCGTATATCGTGTTTGGATTTGCTTCTGCTGTAACAGTAGCAAAATCATCATCACAGTCATGGCTGCAAATCTACCAATTTGCCCAGCCAAGATGCGAATCATCTCAACTATACTCGGGTTTGTGGTTTTGCTGTTCTTGAATTTTATTTATAATTAATTGTAAATTCAAAAGAAAAAAATTTCCTCATTCAGTCCAAGTGTAAATTGTTTGGCTCAGATGTGCAGATATCAGACCGGATAAAAAGGGATCGGAACCACCATGGCTGCAAACACAATTCAGGTCAGTTTGCCCCGCCAAGTTACGGGTCGATTTTCAACCATTATCCAGTAACTTGTGCTCGGAAAATATAAATGCACAAAGATATCTTCATCGCCTGTGACAAGAGTCTCCCCCACCTATCAATAACATTTTTCATCAGCTAGATAAGTAAATGCAAATAAAGAGGATATATCTATTGGTTGCAATGTGAATAATCAAGTACATTACCATCCAGATAGATATATACTATTTCCCCGCCAAGACACATTCATAGTCACGGGTAACTTATGCACCAAAAGGGTGTGTCTCACTTGAGACTTATTTGATCGTTCCAAAGTAGAAATTGCAATGCGAACAAGTAGGTTCAGATAAATTAAACAAACGGAAAAAAGATGGGAGGATACATCCGCCATGGCTGCAAATTTAGCAATTTGCCCCGCCAAGATACGAACAATCTCACTTTTAATTTCTGTGTGTTGGGTCATCCTCCTCCTAAATTATGAAATGCTAGAAAATAAGTTGTTGAATATTTTGTTAGGAGGAGCCACGGGATGATGAAATATAAGTTTATAATATGAAAATTGAGGCTTATGAAATATAAGCCGAAATCAAATAAGCTCATAAGCTCACATATAAGCCGAAACAAACACCCCCAAGGAGCCAGGAGATGATGATTTTTCCTCCCCTCCCCTCATATCGTGTGAGTGTGTCAGTGAGGAGGCTCAGATGTGCAAATACAAAAACCAGGATCCGAACCCGCCATGGCTGCAAAAACCAATTCAAGTCGGGTTGCCCCGCCAAGATACGGGTCGGGTATCACCCATTATTATCATCCAGTAACCAACCTTTTTATGGTCGGAAATAATAATAAATGCACAAAAATAATTATCTTCAGCATGGCCTATAATAAGCTGGAAAATATAAGCCCAAAAGTTTCAAAAAAGCCATAAAATTGGGGGTTATGAAATATAAGCCAAATTCAAATAAGCTTAATCAAATACCCGTTAAATAAGTTAGTAAAACTCCTTATCATGGGTTTAAAGGGTGGTTGTTGGAAGAAATTGGGGATGAATTGAAATCATGGGCTGATGATGACGTGGCAAGAGAGTGACGAGACTATTGATTTCTAAAGAACATTACTAGCCTCAAAGAATGATATTTGAGCAAATAAAGTCAATATAACCTCATTTCGTTTCACTAGGATTGTTTCCCACAACTTTCTTCGAACATGATCTGTTCAATAGGGCGTACTCAATAATCCCTTCACGGACATCCTATAAAATTGGATCGATACAGAGAATATTAGCATGGCCCCTGTGCAGGATGACATGCACGATCAAGAAATGGTCCCAAAAAAGGCTCGTACTCTGTACTCTTGATCTTAATAAAAAGTAGATATTTACATATCCAAGATATGTTTGACCATTCTAAGATTATCAATCTGACATGGCTGCGAATATATCTATGAATCATTCAGTTGCTACGTGAACAACCAAGTGTTGTTACTTTCACATAACGATCCAGATAGATATACTATTGCCCCGCCATGACTCAAACACCCTAAAAAAATGATTTAGAATGTATGATGCATTAATAAAGACACTTTTAACCAATTTCCAAAAGTTTTTCACTGGTCATATAACCCCGTAGGGATGAAACACAATCCAAATCAATCTATCATACACAAATCGTTCCAAAGTACAGATTGTAATGCAAATAAGGGTCAGATATGTAAAACAGTCGAGAAAACGAGAATTATCTGCCATGGCTGCAAACTGAACATTTTGCCCCGCCAAGATGCAGGTAATCTCAACGTTGCTCGAATCCACTCAAACGCATTCAAGTTCTATCATCACAGCCTTTTAAGCTATACAGTAAACATTTGTGCAACTTTCAACAAACCACAAATACGAGTTTTGCAATTTACTCTTAAGAATTATAAGGAAGAATTCCATATATATCAACAACTACTAATCATAGGCATGAAAGAAGTTTGACCAGATAAAAGTCAACCCTTTGTGAAATTGCCTCATTTCATCTGAGACTAAAATTGTTTGGCTGCAAATATGGATAAAAGGGGATCAGACTCCGCCATGGCTGCAAACACCAATCCAGGTTGTATTGCCCCGCCAAGATACGAGCCGACTTCCACCCAATGTCCAGTTATCTATGGTAAGAATAGCTCAAATGCACAGGAATTCTTCATTTCCTAGACAATTGAAAAAGTTTGATAGACCAAGGAACCTGTGGTCTAGTGGTCGTGAGTAGGGATGTTCACTATTCGGATATAACGGAATAGTCCATTCAAGTATTCAACTTACAATTTGGTTTGGTTTTGGAAGCTCATATCAGTATTTGATCCCAGTTGCGCTTTATACGTAAACTGTTGTGATCAACAAGGCTCAGATATGTAAAAGCAATCGAACAAAGAGGATAAATCAGCCATGGCTGCAAATTTATTCATTTGCCATGCCAAGATGCGGACCATCTCAACTTTACTCGAACAAATTAAAATTCTATCATCACAGCCTCATAAACACATGACTACACTTGACATTTCCACAACTGTCACCAAACCACAAAGATGATTTTTGCAATTCACTCGAAAATCATAGGGATGAAAGAAGTTTGACCATAAAAAGTCAAAGCCCTCTAAAATAGCCTCATTTTGTCAGAGTGTAAAATTGTTAGGCTCAGATGTGCAAATATGGAACCGGATAAAAGAGGAACTGAACCCGCCATGGCTGCAAACACAATTCAGGTCGGTTTGCCCCGCCAAGTTACGGGTCGATTTTCACCCATTATCCAATAACTTATGCTCGGAAAATATAAACGCACAAAGATATCTTCATTGCCAGTGACAAGAGTCTCCCCCACCTTTGAATAACATTTTTCATCAGCTAGATAAGTAAATGCAAATAAAGATGATATATCTATTGGTTGCAATGTGAATAATCAAGTGCTGTAACTTTCAAATTACCATCCAGATATATATACTATTGCCCCACCAAGACACATTCATAGTCAAGGTATCAGGGTAACTTATGAGTTATGATGCAAAAGGGCGTAGGTTCAAGTCTCACTTGTCAGGGGCGGAGCTAGTAGGGGGACTAGTGGGTGCTGAGCCACCCCTAATCAGCCTATTTTATTCATTAATTATCTATATTGCATGCCGCTTTTCTACTAGTTTTTACATTGAGCCCCCCTTATTATTATGACTTTCTGCATTAAGCACTGTCAGCCTCCCCTAACTGAAAATCCTGGCTCCGCCCCTGCTTGAGACTTATGTGTTGCATTAGGTGGTATGATATTAATAGTACTTGATTGTTCCAAAGTAGAAAATGCAATGCCAACAAGGTCAGATAAATTAAACAATCGAAAAAAGAGGATACATCCGCCATGGCTGCAAATTTACCAATTTGCCCCGCCAAGATACGGACAATCTCACTTTTGATTTATGTGTGTTGTGACCACTATTTTTCCTCCCTTTGGGTCATCCTCCTCCTAAATCATGAAATGCTAGAAAGTAAGTTGTTGAATATTATTGTTACCAGGAGCCAGGAGATGATGAATTTTCCTCCTTATATAAGTTTATAATATCGTAATAAACTAATACGAGGCTTATGTTATATAAGGCGAAATCAAATAAGCTCATAAGCCCACATATAAGCCGAAACAAACACCCCCTGAGTGTGTCAGTCAGGCTCAGATGTGCAAATACAAAAACCGGGATCCGAACCCGCCATGGCTGCAAAAACTGGTTGTTGCCCCGCCAAGATACGGGTCGGGTATCACCCATTATTATCATCCAGTAACCAACCTTTTTATGCTCGGAAAATAATAATAATACTTACTATCTTCATCATATGGCCTATTATAAGCTTTGTTACTATGTGTCTAGGTTTGTGGCTGGTAATCTTTTGTTGAAAACCAACTGTAGTTAAACAACTTCATTGTAGTTTGTACTCGGTCTAGCCCGAATTAATCGGATTGTCATTTGCGACAAGTTTTGGGTATTTTCGGCAAAATTTTCTTTAAAAACCAACTTATAATAGATATAAACAACTAAAACATAAGTGACTAAAACATGTTTTGGGTATTTTTAACAAGATTTTCAAGTTTCAGCAAGTTTGATCACGATTGACCGCCGTATAATTAACTGATTGTTTGACCGATTAATTGGCCACGAAAAAGTTAGTCACCTAGTAGCGCATAAGCAACGATTAATCGGCTTGGTAAACTTTTTTTTCAAGCGAAGTTCATAATTTTAATTATTTGTTAATACAGATTTTTAGCACAATTTTTTTCGAGTTTAAACAATGTTATATTTGTATTAGGGAGGAGTTATATATATAGTTAAGTACATTTTTGGTCCTTGTGGTTTGGTGCGTTTTCACTTTTGGTCCAAAATTCAAAAAAAGTTTGGTTTTGGTCCAAAAACATAGTTTCGTTTCACTTTTAGTCCAATTCCGTAAATTTAGACTAAAATTTTTGGACTAAAAGTGTAACGAAACTATGTCATTTGGATCAAAAGTGTAACGAAACTATGTCTTTTGGATCAAAAGTGTAACGAAACTATGTCTTTTGGACTAAAAGTGGAACGAAACTATGTCTTTTGGACCAAAACCAAACCTTTTTTTAATTTTGGACCAAAAGTGAAAAATACAACAAACCATGTTAGTACAAAATTCGTGTCGGGTTTAGCAAGGTGTTGAAGTCCTTTGTCGGGCCGGGCCTCCAAGTAACTTGAATGTTTGATCTTGTACTAGAGCAAGAGAAGTGAGATAATTTTCTGCACAATTAAAAGTAAACTGTTAGCCTTACCGCAGGGCGGACCCCGCGATTAAACTCCGGCGTGAGAGTAAGTACACATGTTTGTCAGAGAATGTCAGGATATGTGTGTGTGTATTAATGATTAGACAAAATGTACATTTTTCGGGTGTGAAATGACCCCTATTTATAGGCAAGCCCAATACTAGGGTTTCCTAGTATTTCGCTTGTAACTGTTGGTGGCCGGAGTGGGTCCTTTGTCGGGCAAGGGTCCACGTATAATCGTGTTTGCGGACGCGAGTGTTCTTCCGCGGCCAGTGTTTGTCCGCGGAGAAGCACGGGTACGGTTTGAGAAGATACTCGCGTATAACTTTTATATATATATATATATAGGAAGGTTAAAATAAAAAGACAAATATTCATGAGAAAGATAAAAAAAAAACTTTTTTTAAAAAAGTTCTTGAAAAATTCTCAAAAAATTCCATTAAATCAGGTATGTTGGTGCATAAAACTTTTGTAAAAGAAGTTTTTCTAATTTTGAGTTTTTATACGTTCTTTTAATGCGCAAGAAAAGAAATTTTGATGCTTGATGCACAAATTTTTTGACTTGTTATAATTTGATGCGCAATAAAATTTTGATGCAAAAAGTCAAAAGAAGTTGGGTACAGAAACGAATTTTTGACGCACAAAAAACTGATTTAATGCACAAACGTTTTTTTTCATAATTTTTTTTCTGCAAAACTATCCACTTTTAGAAAAACTTCTTTTACAACTTTTTCATGCACCAATATACACGATCTTGTGGAATTTTTTAAAAACTTTAAAAAAAAAATTATTATTCTCATGAATATTTGTCTTTTTATTTGATCTTTATCCTATACATATATATATAAATTCGATCTTCAAACCATAACCTAAAACTTTTCATCTTATTTAAAAGTAAGAAAAAAATATTCGGATACTGCCCTAACAATGAACACCCCAGGACTTTTCATCTTATTTAAAGTAATAAAAACTATTCGGGCCGGTGATAATTTGAATATAAAACTTGTAGCCCAATGTGTAGCAGTTCTAAAAAACAGTCCATAGCCCATTAATATATTATGGCCCACGTTAGGAGCAATAAATCAGTTTATACTCTCATAGGGGGGTGTTGATCGGTTCAGTTATCGGTTATCGGGTTATTCGGTTAGTTCGGTTAAAAAATATCAACCCAAAACTGAATTGAACTGAACCGGAAACCGAATTCAAATTCGGTTCGGTTCTCAGGTTAACCCGAATAACCCGAATTTCACTATTTTTTTAAAAAAATTAATAATTACGTAGATTTTTAGTAAACAAAAAATTATTATTCACATAAAATATGGTTTTTTTATATTATGATAACATTTTAATAGTGTATATATATATAGAGAGAGAGAGAGGATCAAATAAGAAGTTTTCTTAAAATAAAAAGGATAAGAAGTAATTATAACTGTATATCCGAGATGCACCGACTTAAATTAGATGCATCTCTATAATCTTAGATGCATTATAACGCATCATAATGTGTTTTCTAACTTTTAATTTGATGCATATACGTATATTAGATGCATTTTATTTTTTTG